>MCJB01000056.1:32419-47543 GCA_002018475.1 Nicotiana obtusifolia
ATATATATATATATATATATATATATATATTTATATATATACCTAAACTATATTCGATATATATATAGTATAATATAAGTGTATATGTATACTAAATGTTATTTATTTATATATATACATATACTATATTATATATTGATTGATTTATTTATATGTATATATAAATATATAAATATTTATAAATACATATGTAATACACAACACAGACTAAAGCGACCAAAATAGCGACCAATGTTGGTCGCAATTTTGAATTTTTATTTTTTAATTAAGCGACCAACGTTGGTCGCAATTTTGAATTTTAATTTTTTTAATTAAGCGACCAACTTGGTCGCTAACGTTGGTCGCTTTTTCTAATTACAGAAACAAAATCGGGGCTGCAGTTCATTTCGTCAAAATTTCCCAATTCCCTTATTTCTCTAACCCTAACCCCATTCCCCCACCCCGCGCCACCACTCCGCTACTTCGTCCGTCCACCTCGCCGCCAGTAGTCGCCGTTCCCGTCGTTGCCGCCAGTCGCGCCGCTGCTGTCAGTCCACTGCCGATTCTCTCTCTTCTTCTCCACCTATAAAAAATTCAAGGTTAGAGTTATAACCTTCAATCTTTGTTATTTTTAGTGTGTGTGTTACAATATTTAATTTTTACAGTAGATTGCATTAGCTATTTGAAGATTGTTATGAATATAGCATTAATTTATAGTTCTCTCGAAAATTATCCTAAAGATTAAATAGTTAAATGCTTATATTTCGAACAAATAGCATTTCTAGTTTATGCAACATCTTGTTTGTGCAAATCCATATCACATGTTGTAATCTTCTAAATTAGGTACGAACTTTCTAGTTTACATGAGGGAAACTGAAATTTTAGGATATGAAATTAATTAACTAGAAAAGTATTGGAATATGAATTAACTAAATTAATTTTCTCTTATTTTATTTGTATAGATGGAACATCGTACTTGGATGTACAATAGAAATTATCCTAATTGACGGGTATTGAGGGAGGATTTTGTAGAAGGGGTGGATGACTTTATTAGACATGCAATGTCACTTCCACCATACTTAATTGAAAGAGTAATTAGGTGCCCTTGTGTTAAGTGCGACTGTATGATTTGAAAAACCGGATGAAGTTAAGGTTCATCTTTATAGAAAGGGGTTTATACAAAATTACTTTGTGTGGACTAATCATGGAGAGATCGATGGTAGAGATGGGATATTTCATAATCTAGTTGTGAGTGAAAGTAGTAGGTCGGTGGATAATACAAATAGGGATTCCAGAATTCGTCATATGGTTTCAGATGCTTTTGGGATGCACTTTGAGGGTGATTCTAATGAAAATATTGAACAAACTCCTAATGATGAGGCAAAACGTTTTTTTGAACAATTAGAGGAAGCTAGTCGTCCACTACGCGACGGAAGTCCGCACTCTAAGTTGTCTGTTGTAGTTAGATTACTAATTATGAAATCTGACTGGAATATTTCTCAAGGAGCCATGGACTCTTTCATCGACCTTATACGCGAGCTAGTTGACCGTGATGTCGACTTACCTCTTGATTTTTATAAGGCAAAGAGATTGGTTTCTAAGTTAGGACTTTCGGCGATGAGAATTGATTGTTGTGAAGCTGGTTGCATGTTATACTATAAAGATGATGTTGGTCTGGACAGTTGTAAATTCTGCGGAAAGCCTCGTTTCAAGAGGCTTTCCAGCGGGAAGATGGTCGCTATCAAGTCGATGCATTATTTACCTCTTATACCTAGGTTAAAGAGGTTATATGCGTCGATGAGCTCTGCTCCTCATATGAGATGGCACTTTGAAAATAGAAGACCATCCGGTGTTATGTGTCATCCTTCTGATGGAGAAGCTTGGAAGCACTTTGATAGGACGTATCCGGATTATGCTAGTGAACCGAAGAATGTTCGGTTGGGTTTGTGTGCTGATGGCTTCACCCCATTTTCTGTTTCTGCAACACCTTATTCATGTTGGCCTGTCTTTGTTACACCATATAATCTACCACCGGAGTTGTGCATGACTAGTCCATACATATTTTTGAACTGTATTATCCCTGGTCCACGTAATCCAAAAAGCTTAATTGATATATATTAGCAACCACTGATTGATGAGCTAAAACAATTGTGATATGATGGTGTTGAAACATATGACATATCAACTAAACAAAATTTCAATTTGCGTGCCAATTTAATATGGACAATTAATGATTTTCCTGCGTATGGAATGTTGTCTGGGTAGATGACTGCTGGGAAGCTAGCTTGTCCATACTGCATGGAAAATAGTAAAGCGTTCACTTTGAAATATGACCGAAAGCAATCATGGTTTGATTGTCATCGTCAGTTCTTGCCTCCTGATCATGAGTTTATAAGGATTAAAAATGCACTCAAAAAGAATAAAATTGAAAATATTCCACCTCCGATACTTTTAGGAGAGGAAATTTGGGAGAGGGTCCAGAGCTTCAGTAAAGTTACTGAAGCTCCACCTTATAGATTCCCAGGATACGGTGTTACTCACAATTGGGTGAAAAGGAGTATATTTTGGGATTTGCCTTATTGGAAGGATAATCTTCTCCGTCACAATCTTGATGTCATGCACATTGAGAAGAACTATTTTGATAATCTGTTCAACACAGTGATGGATGTTAAAAGTAAGACCAAGGATAATGCAAAGGCTAGAATGGACTTGCAAGAATATTGCAGGCGGCCTGAACTACACTTGCAAACAGCACAGAATGGTAAGGTGTTCAAACCCAAAGTAAGTTACACGTTCACTTTGGATGAACGATGGCAAATTTGTGATTGGGTAGCGAAACTGAAGATGCCTGAGGGTTATGCTTCAAATTTTGGGCGAAAAGTTGATATGGAGGCGGGGAAGTTGAGTCATTTGAAAAGTCATGACTGTCATGTCTTCATGGAGACCTTACTGCCTATTGCATTTAGTGGTTTGCCTGAAAGAATCTGGAAACCCATCACAGAGATCAGTTTGTTCTTCAAAGACATGTGTTCTTCCACGTTAAGGGAAGAAAACCTACTGCAGATGGACCAGAACATTCGTGTCACCTCTTCTAAGCTGGAACGGATATTTCCATGTGGGTTTTTTGATGTGATGGAACATCTTCCAATCCACCTTGTACACGAGGCACGACTTGGAGGGCCCGTTCAATGCAGATGGATGTATCCATTTGAGAGGTAATATTATATGTTCGATGTAATTTTCTGTTTTATTTTAATGTTCTTGGCTAACTTGAAATTATGATAGGACAATCGGCAAATGCAAACAATTCGTTAGGCAGAGGAACAGGGTTGAAGGATCTATATGCGAAGCATATCTTGCAAATGAGACTGACCATTTTTGCTCTTATTATTTTGAGAGTAATGTGGCATGTGCTAGGAATAGGCCCAACAGGCACACAGTCGACATTATGAATGATCCGTCATATCCGCCTATGTCCATATTCAATCAACCAGGCCGATGTTCTAAAGATGTTAGAAAGAGAAGTTTGAGTGATGTGGAGTTCAAGTCAGCTACACTTCACGTGTTGCTAAATTGTCCCGAAGTCGTACCATTTCTCAAGTAAGTATTGATTTAGCAGTTATTAAAATATAACAATTACTGTGATTACATCTCAATGCAACTACTAAAAATGTTTGATGTGTCACAGTCACTTCGTCAGTCAATTTGGCCATGATGCTGTATATACGAGATTGATACTTGGTTCAAACAATTTGTAAGTTTCTCCTTAAAATATGCTAACACTACGTAAATAGATAATATTTGGAAGTTATGCTGACATATGAATTTTTTTTAACAATATGTAGGTAAATAATCCAAATAATGGTGTAAACCAATTTTTGAAAGATATATCTTGGGGACCTGGGGTTGAGGTCAGAACAATGTCTAAGTAATGGATATAAGTTCCATACCGAGGATTGCTCAAAAAATAAAAATAGCAACAATAGTGGGGTGTGGGTTCAAGGTACTGATGGCAACCAAGATGGAGATATTGATTACTATGGTGTGATCAAAGAAATAATTGAACTAGAATATTCAGGTTGGCCATACAAGAAATTGATACTCTTTAGATGTAAGTGGTTTGACCCACACCCAACAAGAGGTACTAGAGTCCACAATCAGTACAACATCATTGAGGTTAATCATAAGAGGGAGTATGATCGCTATGATCCTTTCATAATTGCACATAACATTAGGCAAGTGTATTATGCTCCTTATCCATTGCGGCGGAATAAGTCTGATTGGTGGGTTGTTATAAAAACCAAGCCTGTGGGTAGGGTGGAAGTTGAGAATGTGTTAGATGTTGCATATTAAAACGATATCTCCACTATTGACCAAATAGTGGACGAAGTTTTAGAAAATGATTTGGAACATCGTGAACACATACTGGAAGAAGTTGATATTTCCAAAGTAAGAATTACAAAAAACGAGGAAGAAGTATCAACTGATGAAGCTCAAACTACCGAGGAAGAAGAATTCTCGGACGAGGAATTATACGACGATGAGCTTTAAATAGTTGGTTTCTTTAACAACTCTCGTTTATAGCTATATATTTTCTTTATATCTTTCAATCTAAATATGTATTATATTATGCAGATGACAGGCAAGGGTCGAGGTAACGATGATTCTAGTAGTTCTCGGGGTTGAGAAAAGGGTAGGAAACAAAGGAGGAGGGTAGAAGATTACACTCCAACTTGTCCTGCCGTTCCAGAGTTGCCTATGCCTATGTTTTTTCCTCCACCATAGGGCTATTCTGAGCTGCCCCAGCATCACCAGCCCTACACCTTCGTGCAGACACCGGGTCTTTCATCACAGGGCCCTAGGATTGTATGTCCGATATACAGTCTAGCTACCGTACATCCACGTGGATCTCAGCCATCTGCATCACATGGACCGCATCGGTCCATGTCACATCCACATGGATCACAGTCATCAGCGCCGCAGCCACTAAGGTCACAGCCACTGCGGTTGCTGCCACTCGGGTCACAGCAATCAGTGACATGTCCCATTGCGGCCCATACAGCTGCGTCGCAGGGCTCGCAGCCATTTTCATCGGGGACTCCATCTATTACAGGCATTCGCCTGCGAGATTCTAGCTCTGACCCCCCTACACCTTCCACACATGCCTCTGATGTACATCGTTCGGATGGTGATGGTGATGATGACGAGGAGGTGCATCGTGATCAGTATGGCAGGATCATCATAGTCCCTGAGGGTGACGGGTAAGAGTTATTTGTTATTTTTAACGTTTATTGTTTTGTACGGTTTTACTAAGATATTAATATGTCTTTTTTTTTTTATTACATTAAAGGTTTATCCCTAGTAATGTTACTACGAGGATAATCACCCAAGCCATTAGAAAGCTATATGATAGCCCTTATGCGACTTGGAGTGATTTTCCATTCTCGTTTAAGGAGGCAATTTTCAATGAATTTAAGGTATAAATGTTCTTTTAAGCAGTACAATACTTTATATTTATGATATTTTCATCTAAATACTTAACTTCTGAAATACAGAGCAAGTGTGTATGGGAACACCGCTATAGTGCAGAGGTAGCTGCTAACTTCCATCTTAAGGCTCGCAAGCTGTTGTCGCATTGCTTTTCCAACGCTAGAAGGTCGAACCAGAAGCCCTCCTAGTTGCTTGATCGTCTATGGGATGATCTGCAAAGGCAATGGCTAACCGCAGATTTCTTAAAGAAGAGCGAGCAAGGAAAGAAAGCTTGTGCTTCGGAGAAGGGAGGCTCTCTGCACACTGGAGGTGCGATCAGCCTCGGTTCAATAAAAAGGAAAATGGTACGTAATTGCTTAATTTAATTTTAATTTTCAACGTCTAATCTGTTTATTAACTAAAATTTATGACTTTTCAGGAGAAGAAGTTGGGCCGTCCGATGAGGCAAGATGAGTTATTCAAGGAAACTCATATTGTCAAGAAGAAGAAAGATTCGGATGAAGAAAGGTGGGTCGAGGACCGAGCCTCGGCTGTACATGTAACAATTTTCATTAAGTACTTTGATTTAGTTTTATATAACTTTTGAATACTAATTCAATGTAATTTTTCTTATAGAGTCGCTTCACAGCTGAGGTTGAAGAATTTGTACGCAGCCAGCCACCATCTTCATCGGGCGACCCAATCCAACCGTCGGACGAGGATGCTGAAAGACTATGGACGCAGGCTGCTGGCAGTCCAAAAGGGGGGAAGGTATATGGGCTTCCCTCTAAGAAATTCCACCGCTATAGGTGTGGAATGCAAGGAATAGGCACTTCCTCGCAAGCGGAGCAACTTGATGGGGAGTGCCTCTCCTCTATGCGGGAGAATTTGGCAAAGCTCACAGCCGAGCTAGAAGCTGCCAAGGAAAGATAGAGGGTTAGAGAAGAAAGAGAGAGGGTTAGAGATGCTCAGTATGTTGCCATACAAGAGCAGCTTAAATCTCTCTTGGCTTTTGGCGCTTTTCCAATTCCCCGGTCTCGTGAATCATCGCCAGATGCTCGCCCTCCCCCTGCTACTTCCTCCCGTCATCCCCGTTATCATCCCTCCGGTCCTACACAACAACACCCTTATCCACAACATCTTGGTGATGACACTTCATCGGACGATGACACTCCTGATGTAGACATTAGTAAACGTTGAATTGTAATAACATTTAACTAATGTATAAGTTCTATTGAACTTTATACTTTGTTATTCTTTAATGTTGTTGTTGTTGTTTAATGCTGCTGTTGTTTATTTGTGTTGTTGTTGTTGTCGTTGTTGTTTATTGTTGTTGTTGTTGTCGTTGTTGTTGTTTGTTGTTGTTGTCGTTGTTGTTGTTTGTTGTTGTTGTTGTCGTTGTTCTTGTTGTTTATGGCATAAAATGCCTATTTTAGGATTTTGGTAAGCTGGCAGGTGGTGTAGCTGCCAAAACAGGCTAATTCTGGAAAAAATGAACCAAAAAAAGCGACCAACGTTGGTCTCAAGTTGGTCGCTGTTTACTGGAAAAAAAAAAAATAAATCTGCAAATTAGCGACCAACGTTGGTCACTAAAATTTAAAAAAAAATTTAATTTTCTGATTAGCGACCAACGTTGGTCGCATATTTAAAATTTTTAAAAAAAATTAATTACTTTGGCAGATTATATTAATTAAAAAAAAAATATAGCGACTAATGTTGGTCGCTAATTTGCGATCAAAGTCGGTCTCTACATGTTTTTCCACAATGTTTGGTCCTTTTTTGATAGAGACCAATGTTGGTCGCAATTTGTTTGTGACCACCTGAATACTGACCAGGCCGGTTTGGTCGCTTTTGGGCAAATTGAAAACAACGTTGGTTGCTTTTTTCAGTCGCTTTTGACCTGTTTTCTAGTAGTGTGAGCCGTTGATCTCAATAGATCTAACGGCTCACAACTGATCCCCTTTTTAATATATATATGTTCGAATAGCCCCCCTACCCCCACTCCTCATCGTCCCAAACGACCCTTCCTCTAAAAAATTCGAAACCCTAGCCCCCATGAACCCCATTGAATTCCGACGATCTACCACCGCAAACAGCCTCCAAAATCGACCTAAACCCCACCCTAGGACCGCCTTCACCCCCTCATCCCAAATTCATAACCCGTTTCAACCCAAAATCCCTGAAACCCCTCCGATTTTAAATCGAAAAACAGAAACCCTAAAGTTCAAAACCTTTAAAACGAAGCTTTTCAGTGCCGATTTAAAGTTAAAATGGACTTTAATCGCGTGTTCTTAACAAGAACACATGGTTAAGGTCAATTTTGGCTTAAAAATCAAATTTTTTTAAGATGCTTGGTCCAAGGTATTCTCTTTTCCTTTCATTTTTCATTTTTGTTTTATGTTTAGTTATTTATTTTTAGTGTTGCTCATCTTCTACCCCTTCTTTAGTTTGTTCCAGTTTTTTTTAAGATTTAGTTTCTTTTTCATCAAAGTTAGTTTGTTGCATGATTGTAGTTTTAGGTCCATTATGTTGTTTCTTTGTTATTTCACTCTTTTTAGTTTAAAATAGGCTGAGTTATTAAGACTCAGTTGAAAGGGCTATAGATGAAATTTAGGTTTCTGAAAATTGAAACCCAAAAAAGGGGACTGGGTCAGAATTGGGCTTAGGTTTTATTTGGTTCGGGTCGACTTGACCCGTAACGGTCCTACAAAGGTAAGTCAGTACTTTAAGGGGTTTAATTTGGCTAATCTGTTAGTAACAAAAGCTTTTGGGAGGTCCTTAATGGCAAATAAATAAGTTAAATAGGAAAATATTTGGGTAAAAAGGGACATTTTAAGAAGATATAACAGAAATCTGTTAGAGAGATTCTTTTATCACCTGCAAAACAAAAACAGATTTAGGGGGAGGGAGATATTCGGGAGATTTGGGGATAACAGATGGATTTTATTCTTGAATCTGTTGGGCATGCTGAGGGATATATATAACAGAACATTTTCCAAAAAAAGGGGACTGGATAGACTCACATATAGACACTCTTTTTCATTAGTTTTACATATACACTATCACATGAGGTCAGATTTTTACACACAGAGAAAAAGCATCACTCACATACACACACACTTTCATTCACTAAAAAAAAAATCATAACCACTCCCATACACTCACAGACTGACTCGACTGCACTGAGACCCTCACTGCTTCGAGAAGAAAACTAAAATTTCAAAAGGGACAGTAGTCTTTTGAGTGTTTGCTAAACCTCTTGCATTTCTGATTATTGAAGTGGATCGAGTTGTGGGCTGCTGTTTTGTTTGCTTGCTGTTTCTCTATCAAAGTTGTGGTGTTTGTTGCTATATAGGTATGTTCAACTACCCCCTTTGTAATTTTAAATTAAAACCATGAATAGAATGAACTGTTTACTGTTTAGTTCCACACAATTGGCATGTTTACCGGCTTAATCTATCTGGATTCCTCTCAATTTCTGAAATGGTGAATGGTTGAACTCAGATTGGTTATTAGTAATGGATCGCTGAATGATTATTGTAGTACATGTTCTCTTTTCTTCGTGGGTCTGTTTGATCTGCTTAGTTTGTTCACTCATGACCGATAATTGTTTCTGTTTGAATTGTTATCTGATTAAAATTCTGATCCACACTGCTCCCAACTGTTAGTAGTTATCAACAGTTAGTTGTCTTACTCGAAGCTGTTAATAACATTACTGCTGTAATGTGGAATACCTGATGTGCTAAAACAGTGTTTAATTGACAAAATTAGAATGGGATTTAACATAGCCTACTTAAATTAAAGATGGGAAGCAGTGCTCATCTCATTCCTGCTTTTGATTACTTCAATTTGAAATCTGAAAAAAGGAACAGGGAAAAGACTATTGATTACAAGATTACTGTGTTATACTGGATTTGGGACAGCCATTTTGTGAGTTCAAAGATTAAACTAGGAAGATTTGTAATAATTTAGTTTGTCAGTTCTACAATTATTCATTGTTATATTAATCTGCTCGAATCAGTTGAGAATTTGTAGTTATCTTTTTTCTTTTGTCTTCTTACAATTGTGTAAGTGGTATGGAATTTGTTACAATTCATACAAAGTGAGCATATGTTGAATCATTTTTTATAGTGTTTGGGCTGCCTTTGTAGCCCAGTTCAAAACATGCAGCTTTATTTTTAAGGCTGATATTGGGCCTGCCTTTAGATGATTTGTTCCCGCGAAATCCAGGTCCAACTCATTGAGAAATTCCATCTGGAAGTTGGGCTAATCCAGTCCAGTCGAGTCTTGGCTAGATGTTTAATGATTGTTTTTTTTTTTTTAAATCTGGAAGCTATTAATTTATGTACTTATATTGATGGGCTTAAATCTGATTATTTGTCAAGCCATGTGTTCTGTTGGAAAGTCAAGTGATAGAATTCGGATTAGGACAATTTAACGATTAGCAAGCTGGCCCAATACGCGAACCATAAAAATTCCCTTTTATTAATAGAGGTGAGCCATGTAATTAGCAACGATCGCCTATGGCCCTCTTAATGGTTAAATACAATATTGGAGTGATTAAGTCTTAAACGCCTTAAACTTTCATAGCTTGCTTTTAGGCGCAATTGATAACATTGTGACTGTGGGTACGGTTCCCGTGACATAGTAACAATGCCAATTTCGAGGGTGCCTTTTAGGTGACTCGATTTTAATAAATTCAAATAGGAAAAGTGTTCAAATAATTTGAGGTGCGCCACGCCAAATAAAATTTCAAAAATGCATGGCCCTCATTAATCAATATCAAAATCCTTAGAAAACCGAGGTGTGCTATACAGAGAATTTCATGGCCCTCGAAGAGTTAAAAACGCGTAGTTGCTTGCGCGTTACTTTAATGACTCAATTTTCTAAATTCGGGTGCGCATTTATGTGACGCAAATCCAAATCTCAATGTTAAATTAAAATGTGTTACGGATTACGGGTGCATTTATGTGACGTGGTTCGTGACATATTTTAATTGACGTTGCAATTCTTTAATGATTCTAAAAGCGGTTAAAGGTAAAATATACCATAGGCTAGGAACATGTATTAAAATGAGATAATAAGCCGATTATAACAGTTGAGCGATCGTGCTAGAACTACGGAATCCGAGGGTGCCTAACACCTTCCCTCGGGTTAACAGAATTCCTTACTTAGAATTTGTGGTTCGCAGACTTGGACACCAGTCTGCGAAAATGAAAGTCTAAATTTTCCTCGATCTGGGATAAAAATAAATCGGTGACTTGGGACACCAGTTAAATATTCCAAGTGGCGACTCTGATAAAATTAAATAAATAATCTCATTTCGAATAATGTCACTTTAATTGGAAAAACTCTTTTATACACTCCTTGGGGGTGTACGAAAAAAAGGTGTGACAATTGAAAGGTACAGAAGGAAAGAAGAAGACACCACTAATATCCTGGGATAAGATATGTATGCCCAAAAAGTTTGGAGGACTTAATATCAAGAGCTGTAGACATTGGAATATTGCAGTTGCGGGCAAGCTAATATGGCAGTTATCATGGAAGCATAACTGCTTATGGTTTAAGTGGCTCCATGATGTGTATATGAAACGACAGTAATATCTGGACACACAGGTCCCCTTGGACTGTAGCTGGTATCGAAAGAAGCTAAATTATTTAAAGATGACATGATCACTTGGTACTCAAATGGAAAATATAGTCTTAATTCTACTGGAAGGTACTCTATTAAAGAAACTATATTGCTCTTAAAGGCAACCTTACTAAATGCACTACTACTAACCTGGTGTGGACTGCTATTGCGCAACCAAAGTATCGTTTCATTCCGTGGTTAGCTGTACAGAACAGGCTCTTGACGAAAGATAGACTTAGAAAATTGAATATTCAAGTGGATAACAGTGAATGCTGCCTATGCAGTACACACACAACAAAAACTCATATACATCTATTTGCAGACTGTGCATGGACCAGTACACTGCGGAACTGGAAAGCAGGCTGAGCATCCAACTCCAAGCTGGAGAGGTGAAGAGGGTAATGGAAAGGATCAGAAGAAATCATTGGAAGCAGGCTACCAAGAAAACAATAGCGGCTATATGGGGAGTAATCATCTACCATACGTGGAGGGCAAGGAACTGGGCCATCTTCAAGAAACAAAATATAAATATTGACTTAGTTGTAATACAGATTCAGAAGGAAATTGTGCATAAAGTAGAGCTTCTAATACAGACAAGAAAAATTTATAGGAACAAAAGGCTGATACAAAAAAATCATGTGTAACTAGAAGTCATATTCTGAGGCCTAACTTCTCGCATTAACCTTCCTAGAAGGTGAATGTCTATTCAGGTTCTCTTTAGGTGTATTGTGTACTCATGTTTGTTGGTATGGTAATATTCGCAGTTATTACCAAAAAAAATTATACAGTATCAAATACGTTAATAAGGTTACCTTTCTTGCACCAGGTTATACAATCTTTTATTGTATTTGTCTAGGGGTTATATTTACAAGAAATTCAAGCATCTTTGATAAAATATTGAAGAATATAGAAAGTCATAAATGGAGGAAATCTCTCAAAGGGGATTGAAAGGAATTTAAAGAAGATATTTTGGGAAAAATGATAATCGATCCCATTCATTCACTTGCAACGTCTATATATATAGAGTATAATTAATTGCAACTAACTCTTACAACTAATAACTAACTAACTAACAGCTAACAACTTAATTTATACTGCTTGTCATACAAATAATAGAGCACCAACAATAACAGCCTGCCACGTGCATACTTCAATTGTGATAATACTGCCCCTCAAGTTGGAGGTTACAATATGTTAAGCACACCCAACTTGCCCCAAACCTTTAGTCAGCAGGCCAACCAATTAATCTCTTGTAGGCACACATCTTTAATCATCTTTAATCTTGTCCTAGATGTAGTAACAATCAATCTCAATATGCTTTGTTCTTTCATGAAAATGAAATTAGCAGCTATTTGTATTGCAGCTTTGCTATCACTCATTATAATAATAAAACTATGTAACTTAAATAAATCTAGAAGCCAAATTACCTCTGCAACAGCTGAAGCCATGCTCCTATTCTGCTTCAGCAAAGCTTTTGACGTTGTTTGTTGTTTCTTGGACTTCCAAGATATTAGGGATTCACCAAACTTGATGACACACCCCATCACTGACCTCCTGGTGTTTGGGCAGGCAGCCCAATCTGAATCACACCAGCATGTTAAAGTTTGAGTAGGTACAGTTTTTAACCACACCCTTTGGCCTGGTGCATTCTTAAAATATTTGACAACTCTAAGTGCAGCCTGCTAGTGGGATTTCTTAGGCTTCTGCGTAACTGACCCAGAGTCTGGAAACATAACTAATTTCAGGTCTAGTTATTGTTACATACATCAATTTACACCTCCAACAAGCAGTTGAATTGTGTGAAGACAGACTCACTCTTCTAGTGGTTCCTAGTTTGCTGACACTCAGCTTAATTAGTTTTTTCTCTTAACATGATGAAGTTGAACTCTAAATATTGAAAAACGTTTTATCAGGGAAAAGCACATGCACTAAAATTCTTAATTATTACCATCGTGGAACTAGAATAACTATGTGAAGATTACCTCAATTTGTGTGGTCTGCTCTAGTGACAACATTTATACTTTTCTTATCACTCAAGATAATGGTAAGTTAATACTTATTAATGATCAAAACTTTAATTTGGATCCGTCTGCCAATAAAAATGGATCAGGTGTTTTATCACTGTACCATGAAACATATAAGATATTGTGAAAAAGAGCAATTCTCAGCTCATGGCTCACGATCTTTGTGAGCCCTAACACATAAAGAATGAGAGGGACTAGTTTCAGAGAAAGGAAATGAAGCAATGAGCTTTGCACAGAGTTTTGGAAATTTTCTAACTAATTATTGTTGTAGTTGTACATAGCTTTATACACGTGTTGCAATCAACATAATTAACCGACCTTCTTGACAACCCCTAATTATAGTTATAACTAACTAGCTAACTTCTATTAATACACCTAACTAGAGTTACTATACCTCAGTTACTTATCCAATCCCACTCTCAATACTCCCCCTCAAGTTGGTAGGTGCAAAATATTAAGACCTCCTACCTTAGACATCAAGTACTCATATTGTGGTCTTCTTAGAGCCTTTGTAAGAATATCTGCCAGCTGATCCCTGTTGAATCTTTTTTTGACTAAAGTGGCAATCTATCTCGATACGCTTTGTGCTTTCGTGATACACTGGATTTGCAGCTATCTGTAGTGCTGCTTTGCTGTCACCATGCAGCTCAACAGGCATTTCAATTTCAGCTCCAAGTTCTCTGTAAATTCAATCACCCAAACTAATTCTGACATGATAGAATTCGTGCTTCTATATTCAGACTCTACTAAGCTCCTTGACACAGTGTTTTGTTTCTTTTATTTCCAAGAGATAAATGAATCACGATGCTTCACTATGAATCCTATGACTGATTTTGTGGTATTTGGACATGATGCCCAGTCTACATCACGATATGCACCAATTTTGTTACACTTCCTACTGCTCATCAAAACTCTCATTTCTGGTTCCCTTTTAATGTACCTTACAATTCTTAGTACTGCCTCCCAATGAGATTTTTTAGGTTGTTGCATGAACTAGCTAAGTGTCTGCACAACAAAAGCAATATCAAGCCTGGTTAATGTCAGGTACAACAACTTACCAATCAGCCTTTGGTACTGCTCTCTATCTTCAAATAACTCATTAGTGTTTTCCCTGCAATATCATCTGATTCTTTGCTGGTGAATTTTTGATTTCTGTCAAGAGGTGTGTTGATTGCTTTGGAGGCACTTGGTCCCACATGTGAAATGAGTTCTAAAGAATATTTTCTCTGATTCATCAAGATTCCTTTTTGTGATCTACAGAATTCAATCCCCAAGAAGTATTTTAGTTCATTAAGCTCTTTTATTTTGAAGGCTTCTTGTAAGTCTCTTTTGGTGGCATGAATTAGTTCTAGGTTGTTTTCTGTCACTAACATATCATCCACATACACTAGGATAATCGCTATGTTGCTTCCCTATTTTCAGTAAACAAGGAATAGTTCAAATTACTTTGCACAAATCCTTGATTTATAAGTGCTTCAGTTAACTTCTCATTCCAATGTCTGTTAGCTTGCTTGAGTCCATATAAGGATTTGACAAGCCTACATACTGCTCCTTTATTCTCCCCTGGTGTGATGACTCACTTTATTTCCCCGAATTCATTTCATTATTTATATTATGTGAAATTAAGTCGAGTAAAATGTACTCGAAGTGAATTGAAAAGAAATGAGACACATGGTCTCATTTATGAAAGTCTAAGTCACAAAAGTCAACAGTGGATTGACTTATGAGTTAGAGGGTTCGGATTTCAATTCCGACGACTCGACTAGCTTCGGGAGAGAATATAAGACTTAGACGAGTGACCGGAACATATTTGATAGACCTCGAATAACACTAAATTTGAATCGAGGAAGTTCGAGTTTCCGGTCGATAGGTCGAATTTTGATCCGGAAGTCGGAATGAAATTCCGAAAGTTGTTATAGGTTCCTTATGTGATTTTGGACTTGCATGCAAATTTTCAGACCCTTCGGACATCGTTTGGTCGGGTTCGGATCGAAGAATCGAATTGAGGATCCTTGAAGTT
>MCJB01000057.1:4412-20359 GCA_002018475.1 Nicotiana obtusifolia
AAGTAAAAACCAAATACCTTCAAAAATAATATTTGAACTCATCTAGTGTATATGAAATAGGTGATCATAAGTTCTTCCAGCAAATGCTATTATTTTGTAAAAGAAAGACTAGAGATTAAGAAAAAGGAGGTTCCTCCCACTTAAACGTAAAAGTGGTAATCCGCTCAATTAGGGGCGTGGATTTCAGCCAAGAATACAAACGGGAAGTTCCGTCATCCTCAGTTGCGCCTTTGTGATTAATGACTTCATTTAGTCTGCTATTTTGCTTCTCTTTGTATCTTGTTATTGTTTCCTGGAACACCTGTTATTCCAAACACATGAAACTTTCATTATATATATATATATATATATATATGCAGAGAGCATATAAAAATGTAATGAAGGTTTAAAGTTATATATTATTGAAACCCCTTGATATAAGGGAAGCTCTTAATGGGAAGGTAGTTCAAAATCGCTGTCATAGGTCCAGACATGATTATGAGAGGACAGTCATGCAATATAACGATTCTGGTTCGTACATATTTATATGTGCACATTATGGACAATGAATATGAGAATATGTATCAAGTCATATAAAAAGAAGCACTTAACATAATATATATTTATACCTGGACCATTTTGCTATCTGTACATGGCATTATGGATATTATGTTGGGTCGCTCAAACATCAGATCATGTGCGAATTTTTCAGGATACATCGGAGGATTCTTAATGCAAAGCTCTAGTTCTCGAGTTGGTGGAACAATAATTTCTCTTGGATCTTCATAAATAAGAATACTCTTATCCTGCATATATTGTACAAAGCGCAAATCAAATGAAGTCCAAACTCACAATTAAGCAAATTGAAGGGAAAAACAATTACGCATAAGTATGACTTATGATGAGATATAATTCCTATGTAGCTGATGTTATTCCGGTGAAAGAGAAAAGTAAAAGAACAAGAAATTACCTTTCTGCAACGAATTACTAATATCAAGCCGTTAGAATAGTTGAACTTTTGAATGAAGCCTCGAAGATTATTGTACAGACTTGTGTTCACATCTCCAAAGTTGTAAGAATCAGATGACAGCACATAAAAATTGATTCTGGCTCGTTCTAGGTTAGAAGGATCCATAGTTGAAAAGGGCATACATGTTTTGCCACTTTCAAAATCGAACTCCACCAGATTTGGAGCCAGCACGTTGACTTGCTCCAAATTCCTCCAATTCCACAAGGCGAATCTCTTAAGTTTTTCACTCACAACTTTTATATTTTACATTATATAGCTGTTAGTTTGGCAAAAGTCCCACATTGGTGGGTAGAGAAAATTTGGTTGGAATTTTCCCTATAAAAGGAGGCCTAATGTTTAGGATTTAAACACACCTCTCATTTGCCTTTATATCTTCTTAAGGCATTTGTATCTTCTCTCTTTAGTATTATTTCACTTGTATTTTTGGAGTGGAATAAAATATTGGTTGTGTCCGAGGAAGTAGGCAAAATTGGCCGAACCTCGTAAATTCTGGTGTTTCTTTTATTGTTGCTTTATTGTCTTATTTATTATTTGGTGGCTGTCATAATTTTTGGTATAGTAGTTGTGACTCATTCACACTATATATATTTGGCTTCCGCAACAATTGGTATCAGAGCCAAAGTACTGTCTAAGTATGCTCTGTGGTTGCAGCATAGTCTGATCTTCCACATCAGAAAAGATTTATCTTGGTAACTGAGTCAAGGTTCTGTCTGAGTATGCTCTGTGGTTGCAACTTAGTTTGATCTTCCACATCAGAAAGGAAACAATCTTGATTTGTGTCGTCAGCTATTAAATTCGACGCAAGATATCATAAATTATGTGTACGGGCAACTCCGATATTCTGTCTTCTCTATCAACAATCTGCGCCATAATTTTGAGCACAAGTTAAACCTTAATTTCTGTTCTTGATATTAGCGGCCGATTTATATACTATGGTAAGTACTTGCCGTTGGTCACAACTTTCCATAAAAGTTAACAAACTTCCTTTTTAGGGCATGAAGTTAATTTCTAAAGTTAAAACATGGTTTATGTATGAACTATTACTTCCGCCATTCTAAGCAGAACTAATTTGACCCTTTTATGTTCATGGATTGAGCGTAATTCGTATAGATAACTAAGTTTACCTTTTAGAACTAGATTTTATTTAAAAAATTGTCATTTAATTATTTTAATAATATTTAGTAGTTTTTTCTTAATCATGTTGAGTATACTTGTTTAGTTAAGCAAATTAAATTTGGACATTTGATTTAAATTGCAAAAGTATCACTTTAAATTGCAAAAAAAAAAAAAAAAAAAAAACACCCAGAGTCGGATCCCATTTACTACTGGCGAATTAAAACCTTTCTAGTCACGAACAAAAGCTAATTTTTCTCCTTTTATTTATGATCATATACCTTTTCTTTCAATCTCTTGTTTGCCAAAGTTAAGGGTTAAATTACAAAGCAATATACAGGTAACAAATGTTAAATTAATTGAAAAATAGGTTGGAAAAACAGTACTGAATATTCAAATTAAATAATTGTTTCTCAGCCAAATCTAAGACGTTAAATCCACATATTTTAAGAAACGAAATTTTCCTAAAATACTGACTACAGTGCATGGGGATGGGGACTTGTCTTTGGAGGAAGTAATGCAGGCTGGCCAACTTTTTAAAATTTGGTAATTAATTTCACGTCCGGAAAAAAAGGAAGGAAATCGTTTCCTAGTCAGCTTTTACATATGGAAAAGGGTTTTTTTTTCCTTTTCTTTAGACTGAGAACATACGGAAAAGTTATGACTAGCTCCAACTCGTAAAGGACTATGAGGGAATAAACTTAAATTCTTCTTTAAAATTAGAACTTATAGTCAAAAATTTATAGAAATAAGTTTATAATTAGTCTTGTCAAAGTAATTTTGTATTGCTATAGATAGAGGAGTTATTGGTTTCTTCTATATACCCAATGTTGAATTATTTGTTATTTGATTTTCTTTAGAGAAAGTTATGGGTGAGATAGTTGATGAAGAGGACAGGACATCAGAGTTGCGTCAAATTCGTCAATATAGACTAAAAGAAAAGCTTGAATTTTTGTCTTGTCTAAGACATGGAGTTCAATTTAGAGAACGTGACCCGATGTGATAATCGGTCATGGAAGCCAAAAGAGTTTGTAGACATGTAATTTTTTATCCACGCATTAGAATTACCTTTCATAGTCATGGTATTTTTAGAGTAATTATTTGAGCTTATTTCTGTAAAAGACATACTACTTTCAACCTACTTTTTTTTTATTATTCTAATATAATCCTTGAAAATACCAAAAATAGTTTCAACTTTCATTTTTTTAGCTTTTATCTATAATAATATTAACTCAATTAAAAGTTTTATATTTTGTAGGTATTTAAATTGGATTTTCAGCTTTGTTTTTGGCCCAATTTTGTAAATTTTGGAGCCAATTCAAATAGGAGTCCAAAATTCAACAACCCAACCCAAATACCCAACCCGCCGACCCGCCCAATTCAAATAGGAGTCCAAAATTCAACAACCCAACCCAAATAGGAATCCCTTGTGTGTTTGTTTTTCCTTTCTATGTTTCTTTTTTATCTCAATTCAAATGTCTTAAAAGCCAACTAAATCGAGTATGCAACCGTGATTTTCACGGGACTAGGGGAATGCCTAACACCTTCTCCTCGAGTCAAATGAACCCCCTTTCCCAAATCTCTGGTGCTGACTTAGCTTTGAGTCCAAGTTTTTTTTATAAAAAAAAAAAAGAAAAAATTTTCTAAAATGGTGGCCTGGCACACCAGAATCAACTGTCAGGCGGTGACTCTGAGTTTTCCTTTTAAATTCCATCTTTGTCACTTTCAAAATTGAAAATCCTTTTCGAGTTTTACTAAGCCTTTTTATCTATCAAAGGGTTTTAGTGAAGTTTTTGTTAAAAAAGAGGAGTGACATCCCTGGCGACTCTGTTGGGGAATCTGGGGGTTTGAGCTAGTACATGATTTTGTTGGCTTTTAGAATGTTTGGTCGAGTTTTTTTTTTTAATGCTTTTTCATTAGCTTTACTTAATTTTTATTATGTTTTTATATTTTTATATTTTGTTATTTGCTAGTTATTTATGTGTTTGCAATTTTTGCTTTATGTATTTATTGCTTTATAACTGTCATCATATGCATTACCCGATCAATTCTTTATGCAATAAGTCTCCAAGCACGCGTCGCATGCAAGAACTCTTTGTTGAGTCACCCTTAATTTAGGAGGGGAAAGGGGGGGGGGGCATCAGACGTATGGAGTGGGTGGAAAGCTTGAGCAGCCACCATCAACCATACGCTCCCCCCGAATTGCCTTGTTAGTGAACCCCAAACTTAGGTCAGCCTTTAGGTCATTTTTATTTGCATCATGTCATTTAGACCTAGTAAGGCTCGGTCCCAGGCACCGTGTCCCTTTGTAGGAAGTCTGTCCAAATTTTGTCAAAATGGGCCCGTGGCCCAAAATGACATTTATTCATCCTATGTGCTAAATGTTGCATCTGTGAGGGTAAAAAGGTCATTTAGCGGATCGATGTCTTGGAAAAAAGGGTGAAAATGAAGCAAGTGGGGCCCCACTCGCATTTTCTTTCATATTTTTCAAAAAAGAAAAGATTTTACACTTTCCTATTATTTCTCAAAAATTCAAAAAAAGTTAAGAAAAAGAAAATCCAAAAAGATTTTACATTTTCCATCATTTTCCAAGAATTCAAAAAAGCTCAAAAGTTTTTACATTTTTCATCATTTTTGAAGAGACGAAAAATATAGTTTTTTTTTCAAATTAGTTGCATCTTCTCGAACTACGTGAACCTAATTCTTGTCTTCCGGGGCGGGATACGTAGGCAACCCACATAGGGTTTGGTCTTCCTAGTAAGTCCTAGATTCTTTGCTTCCGGGGTCGTAGCCAAATCTTGCATGTATAGCCAGATTTGGCCACATCAGCCGTTTTTGCAAAAATAGGAATATTTTCTCAAAGTAGTTTGTTATCTCCTGTATTAGAGCCCTGAGTCTACAATAAAGTGTACTCTCAATTCCAAGGTCCATTCTTGTTAAATTTGCATGTTTAGCCACTTTTGGCCACATCGGCCATTCTTGCAAAATAGGGTTATTTTTGCAAAGGTGGTTCAATTGCCCATGTATTAGGATCTTGAGTCCACGAATCAGTATCATATCACTCTAAGGTCCATCCATATCGGGTTTGCGTCCCTAGCCATATTTGGCCATATCAGCCATTTTTGCAAAATGGTCCATTTCCGTAAAATAATTCTTTAAGACCATGATTGTCGGGATACTAGAGTCATGTAAGCTTTAAATGGAGTATTTCCCATGCTTAGGGGTCAACTTTGTCAAGTTTGCACTAATGGTCACATTCAGCCACTTAGGCCAATCTGCAAAATATAGCCAAATTGTGTCTTGCATTTGGCCACCAGAAAATGTTGTGGTGTCACGTAGTGCCCCGAGTCACTAACCATGTTCTCTTCATTCAAGTATGGACCCGCTGATTTGATCCAAAGTGCTGATGGTAGTAAAGATTCCTAAGAAATTGATCAAGTGGTGGAACATGTTTTCATCGTTAGAGCAACATGAGTTAATGCAGAAATTGGGCACCCTAACTTCCCTTCATGATATTACACCCCGCCCAGACTTAGTGGAGGGGATGCTGACTTATTAGGACCCGCAAAATTTGACTTTCAAATTTGGAGAGTGTGAGATGACTCTTACCTAGGCGAAAATGTCTGGTCTCACTCGTTTAAGTTATATAGGCAAGAACATGATACTTCCCCTAGACCACTGTAGGAAAAGATTCCTCAGCGACCTGGGCCTGAAAGATAACAGGCATTTAAAATGCCTCGAGCAGTCTTGGATATCCTTGGATTATTTGTTTGCTAGATTTGGACCACAGGATAGTTTTGACGTCTTTTGGGATGAGTTCTGGACAACCAAGGCAAAGTGGCAAAGCCGTCGCCTCCAAGCTTTCGGCCTTGCTTTTTTGGGATTATTGGTTTTTCTATTAGATGAGAGGCACATTAGCACTCGTCTGCAATCAGTGGTAATGACACTATTTCATGAAAAGCAACGCAAAACCGTTACCGTTATGCCGATGATCTTAGCGAGTTATACCGAGCCCTAAGTGAGGTTAGGGGAGGTGTCAGGTATTTTGAGGGAAGTAACCTTTTGCTGCAATTGTGGATGATGGAGCATTTGCATACCGCTTCCTTACTTTGTCCCATCGACTGTGCCTTGAGGGATCGGGTGGTATGCATCGAGCGTAGGATGAAATCTCCTAAGTTTACATACCCAATAGGCGTCATAGCTTGAAGTGAGTTCCTTGGTTTGAGGACAAACGGGGATGTTTTGTGGGCTTACCTTTGGCTGCCTTTAGATGATATCTTGGCAGGATGCCTCATGCAACCTTTCCTGATGCTGATAGGACTCAAGTGTGTCAGGCCATACACGCCAATTAGGGTAATGCGACAGTTGGTCAGACGACAAGAAGAGCCTTCAACTTTGAGGCTTCGGAGGTACATCACAAATTTTAGTAAAAAGGTGGTTAACGAAATCAAGTACGTGCAATACTAGAATAATGCAAAGACGATGAAGAATAATACATTAGTAAAAGATATTGGCAGGCCTGAGTGTACTCAAGAGTACCTGATTTTGTTACAGTCTGTCCCACCAGGGGTCAGCACCCCATTGCCAGCATAACTCAGGGGGCGAGCAGTTCAGACAGATGATTTTGAGGAGGCATCGGACCAAGATCCCTGGGGTAAGCTTGAGTTGATAAAGTCTCAGTTAGCGGAATTGGCAACAAACGCGGAGCAGTATGGCCAGTATTTGTGTTGGGTTGGCCTTCAGGATGTGGGGGCACACGCCAGGGCCGTTATTCCCAGCATCAGTGTTTCTTTACGGGGCATGTTACAAAGTTTGAGCAGGACGGATAGCCCAGGACTATCCCATCCAGAACCGTCGGATTCAGGAGCAGTTTGAGGATCCATTCTATTTAAATGTTTTGAGATTGTCTTATGTTGTCTTTTACTTTCATGCCTTGTCTAAGAGTACTGAGTCCTTTAGGTAGTGTCAAAGTCAGTCATAGTGTAATCAAGTATGTCGGGTCTTTCATTATCGTACTTCTTATTGTGTTTTAATATCAAAAGCTTTAAATGAAAAATCCCAAAAAGCTTTTATTTTTAGTCTATTTTCTGTCAGTTTTTCAGAATTACGCTTGCTCTGACTCATAAAGGACATGATACATAGGCAACCTACATCGGGTTCGATCAAGTCATTTTTGCATCAAAAAGAGAAGAAAGTGGTAAGAGGTGTTGGAAAAGAAAGAGAAGGACATATTGAAATAAGTAAATCGGGATGATGCCATAAGACCTTGCGACCCTCAAAGCCATTTTAGAACCGTTATTTGTTGCTAGGTGCATTGCACGTAATGTGATATTATTATCTGATAAATGACCTAACACTAACATGGTAGTTTTGTGTTGTTGTCCTCTGTTACATTCTGACTATTTTCAGGAAGGTGGTTAGTTTGTTGGCATATTAGCAAGTCATCAATACAACACCCGATCAAAGCGCCAAATAGGCATGGTTAGCAAGGAAACAGACACTGGAGTTGTAGACCCGCCAAGAGAGATTGTTGAGTAGGAATCGGAACTGCAAGAGGAGGTTCGGAGGTTGAAGCATCAGATGGCGGAAATGTATCAAGCATGGATTAAGGGACACCCTCCATCCTCGTTCCCTACCAACTACACAGAAAAACCAGCTTCCATTCCACCACTCTCTCAATCCCAAATGGCCAATGTCATTGACCTTTCCCCACAACACGCACCTGGCTTTACCCCTTACCACAATTACCCCGGCACTTCGGCCCAAACTTTTCACGCTTCACCAGCCAAAATAACCTCGTACCCTACTCCGACATCTGCTCCTATTTTTGTAACCCCCCCCCCCCTCACAAGCTATCCTCCACCGATCCTCTAGTGAGCCCGCATTCCCCGCCCCAGATGCCCACTACCATGCACCGGAGCCCACTTTCAAAGTCCCAGATCCTTACTCTTACACCCCCCAATTTGAGCCTCATGTTGAAACTGACAAACCACCCAAGAACGCAGAGCAGGAAGAGATGTTTAGGAAGTTATAGAGTCTTGAGCAATCATTGAGAAATATGCAAGGGTTGGGAAACCAGGTAAGTATGGCCAATAAGGATTTATGTTTGTTTCCCGATGTCTAACTTGTTAGAATATATGCACAACGCATGGGGGGGTGAATAGCATTATAAGGAACTTTACCAAATTTTCGCAATGTGAATATAGAATTGAAAATGTATGTGCGAAAATAAGATAGCGAGAAATAAAGTGCGGAATATAAAAGAGAGCGTACACAACGATGTATAGTGGTTCACTACAACTTGTAGATAGTCCACTCCTCAAGAAGCACTCTTGAGTATTTCACTATCTCTGTTAAGCTTGCGGGTGCTTAACTAACCGTTTACAACATGAATACTTGAGTCACATAAGATTCGCTAATGTCAAGCTTGCGGGTGCCTAACCAACCGTTACAACACAAACACTTGAGTCACACAAGGTCTGTCAACATTAAGCTTGCCGGTGCCTAACCAACCGTTACAACACAAATACTTGAGTCACACAAGGTTTTTCAACGTTAAGCTTGCGGGTGCCTAACCAACCGTTACAACACGAACACTTGAATCACACAAGGTTCGCCAACGTAAAGCTTGCGGGTGCCTAACCAACCGTTACAACCACAAAGACTTGAATCACACAAGCTTTGTGAACAACAAGGAAGACTCTCTTCCTTACTACTACAAGGGACAACTTCCCTTAGGTGTATGACAACACAAAGATCACTCAAAATTGAATCTCTCAAAAGAGTAAGTAGAGTGAAGAAATTTTAGCTCAAGAACACAACTTTAGACTTCAAGAAAATGGCTCAATATAGCTTTGAATAATTATGAAAACTTGAAGCAATGTAATCTTATGATTTGAAAGAAGTGTTATGTTAAATTGAGGTTTATGAGGCTGTATTTATAGCCTCAAAACCTCATAGATCCGTTGGGAATAGTTCGCTAGCCTCCCATTTAATTAAACAAGAGTTTAGGGACAAAAAGTCTTCTGCCCGTTGCCAAAACATCGATGTTTATACCTTGGACATCGATGTCTACCAAAAACTAGCCGTTTAAGCTCCAACGGATACAAGGACATCGATGTCTAACCTTTGAACATTGATGTCTATGCATTTTTGCTGGACATCGATGTCTGCCTTATAATAGACATCAATGTCTGGTATCTTCTGGAAATTTTCCAGCGCGAATTTTGATCAACAATTTTATTATTTTGTAAAACCAATTGTCTTGAAAATGTCTTAATGATTTTTGAAAAATATTTTTAGACTTGAGCCAAGTTCTTAAAAACTAAAGATGATTCAAAAATAACTTTAAGACTCAAAAACAAAATCAAGACTAAAAGACAATATCTTTAGTCTTGAATCTTTTGATTTACCAACTTCAATCTTTTTGCTTCAACGACTTTTACCATTCATCGACTTGTACCCAATGCCTTGAAAGCTTGACTCGTAGTTCCAACGAAGTCTATAGCAATCTCTAATATCTTGAAAGCTTGACTCGTAATCACAACGAAGTCCATAGTAATGTCCAACATCTTGAAAGCTTGACTCGTAATCACAACGAAGTCCATAGCAATCTCCAATGCCTTGAAAGCTTGACTCGTAATCACAACGAAGTCCATAGCAATCTTAGCAGTTCGTCAATGATGGTCTGTCAATTATCAAAACCTACAACAAGACACAAAGTCGTTAGTTAAGGTTTCATAAATAAGAATGCGTTTTCTAACATAACTGCTCGCCGGGTTCAAGATGCCCAAGTTCGACTTGTATGACGGACATAGGGATCCTATTGCCCATCTAAGGGGTTATTGCAGTAAAATGAGAGGCACCGAAGGAAAAGACGAATTACTAATGGCGTACTTCATCCAAAGTCTGAGTGGGGCAGCTTTAGAATGGTACACCCGCCAGGACATTAGCAGGTGGTATACCTGGGATGATATGGCTCATGCCTTCGCCCGACATTTCCAGTACAATATAGACATTGTTCCAGACCGCCTATCTCTGACCAAGGTGGAAAAGAAACCCAGTGAAAACTTTAGAGAGTATAGGTTCCGATGGAGGAAGCAAGCTGCACGAGTCAATCCTCCCATGGAAGAAGATGAGATGGTTAAATACTTCCTTCAAGCCCTGGAGCCCACTTACTATGGCCACTTGATCTCAGCCATTGGTAAATCTTTCAATGATGTGGTAAAGATGGGAGAAATGATGGAAGAGAGGCTCAAGTCGAGTAAGATCATGAGCTATTCTGCTATAAAAGCAACCACCCAGGCAATCCAGAGTGGTACCGTAAGTTTGTTAGGCAATAAGAAGGAAGATGTCGCTATGTTTGTCTCCGGATCATGGCATGGCCAGAGGGGTTCACCTCACCAGTACACCTATCCTCGACCCCGACCTCAAACCTACGCCCAAGCTCCATATAATCCACCTCAACATTACTTTTCCTCTCAAAACCCCCAAGACTTAGCCAGGCTATCCCAATAGTTTGTTCACCATGCACAGTCATATGCTCAACCCCCTCCTTATCCACAATGGCGTGCCCCTATCCCACAGAATATCTACCCAGCTCCACAAAATACCTATCCACCTCCACAACCTTACCAAAACCCCAATGGTTCACATTTTCGACCAAGGCCAGAGTATAAGAGAGAGAGGCAGTAGCGAAAACAAACTTTTACCCCGCTTGGAGAATCCTATGCTAGTCTATTTCAAAGGTTAAGGCAGTTGGACATCTTAAGGCCGATTGAGTCAAAGATACCAAACCCCCCTCCAAAGAACCACGATTATTCTCTAAGATGTGCCTATTCTTCTGATGCTCCAGGGCATGACATAGAGAAGTGTTGGCACTTGAAACGGTTGATCCAAGCGCTTATTAATACAAACCAAATTGTAGTCCAAAGCCCCGACACACCAAACATCAAGCCAAAACCCTTTGCCAGCCCATGAAGAGACACATATGATTGAAATAGTTTATAAGGGTGGGGAGCCCTAGAAGTCTTATAAGTTCGTCATGACGATTCAGGACAGTGAAAATAATTTGGTTAAAGATACAGATTCTACCAAAGCAAAGCTTGTGACACTTGAAGGGGCGATAGAAAAACTGAGCCCGCTCAATTTGAAACCACCGGTGTTGGTCGTGAAAGGGATGTCAAAAATATTAGGGCAAGTCCAGAAAGCTCAAAAGTGGTAGTGCCAGGGATTCCAAGTAAGCCTAGCATAGTTGTGAAAGGGACTCCTATTACTCCTATCATCATTAAACTAGTAGCCACTAGCTGTCAGTAGTTGATGCCAAGGCTGTCCCGTGGAACTACAAACAAGTGATAATGACATATAAAGGAAAAGAAGTAGAGGAAGAAGTTAATGAAACTGAAGGATTGACTCGTTCTGGGAGATGATTCACCCAGAAGAATTAAGGAAAGCCAAGCCATTCAAGGATTGTCAAATGCCGGTAAAGAAACCGATCACCGAGGAAGCTGAGGAGTTCCTGAAGAAGATGAAAGGGCAGGATTATTTCATTATAGAGCAGTTAAGGAAAACACCAGCTCATATTTCTCTTTTGTCTTTGCTGATACACTCAGATGAACATCGCAGGGTCTTGAAGAAGATTTTAAATGAAGCACATGTTCCTGATAAGATCATAGTGAACCACTTGGAAAAGATAGCTGGTAAGATCTTCGAAGCAAATAGGATCACTTTCTCGGATGATGAACTTCCCATGGAGGGTGCAGAACACAACCGAGCTCTTTATCTCACGGTGAAGTGCGAAGATTCTGTTGTCTTAAGGGTTTTGGTTGACAATGGCCCTAGTGCGAATACTTGTCCCTTATCTACTCTGCAAAAACTGAAGATTGGCATCAAAAGAATCCACTTGAACAGTGTGTGTGTTTGAGGCTTTGATGGGGAGGTAAAGATTCTGTTGGAGATATAATGCTCGAATTGTCGATAGGGCCAGTTGAGTATACCATGGAATTCCAAGTATTAGATGTGGCTGTCTCCTACAATCTGTTGTTGGGAAGGCCGTGGATACATGCTGCTAAGGCAATCCCCTCCTCTCTGCACCAAATAGTGAGTTTGAATGGGAGTTGTGCACGGTGATGAGTATTTGTCAGCTTGTAATGACACAATTGTTTCGTTTGTTGAAGTTGAAGATGATAAGGGACCTTGAGTCTTTCAAACTTTTGAAACAGTGTCTATTGAGAAGATCACTGAAGGAAAATGCATTCCGGGTCCCAAGCTATCCTCCGCGTCTGTCATGGTTGCGAATGAAATGTTGAAGAATGGTTTTGTGCCGGGCAAGGATCTAGGCTCATCTCTGCAAGGTATTGTGCATCCAGTACGCCCCAATGGGAACCCTGGTACGTTTGAAATTTGTGACTGATCAAATGTGGTGATGTATAATTAAAATTATTGTCTCTAACCAAAATTAAGTATGCATGCTTCTTGTAATTAAATTCGGTTTGGGTACTTATTTTCATATATACAATATAAACTCTACAAGGCTAATAGATGAACTGATCATACCAAAGCTCTTAATCATTGTAATTAAAAGTGGGTAATGTTTTTAACTTTTTATCAAATCCTCTTCATTTTAATTAAATGCCTGCGTACTAAGCTAATCACAAGAGGGAAATATTGATTGTCAGTTTCACAAGTTCAATCAGTTTTATGAGTAGATTATTACGGCAATGGCAGTAGAAGCAGAAAGAATTTACGACTCTTATACCTTGTCATATTTTTTTTTTGAGATACTTTTAGTTCATATTTGAGTAATCATATTACGTTGAAATTACGCTACTTATTTTAGAAAAGAATTGTATCTATTTTCATTTCACTTAGAAAGAACGATATTCAGACTCTCAAGTTCAAAATAGCCATTTAGTTGTAGAATCTAGTCAAACTTAAATGATCAATACCATAACCGCAACTAATATCAAAGACTATCCAACTTGCTATCTTTTGTATCTTGTAACCACAGTGGAACTGTTAGCAAACTCCGGCCAGCAAAATATTGGCAGTGCTTTACATATAAATGTGAGACGTTCAAAGCAATTATCCTCCTCCAAATAGTATTATACCAACACCAAATTAAAGCTTGTCATTGCTTTCAACCTTTTGTCCTTGAATTAAAGTATATCAGATGTTAGATGAAAAATAGTTGTTTCCACTCAATTATCCAAACATTTGCCCCAAAAACATACACTATATAGAACTGCCGTAGGAAAAAGTTAACGGAACAGAATAACTGCATATTCAAACTTTATGGTATTTTTCTTTCTTTCATTTAATATATTTTAAAGCATTCATCTCCTAGTCTCTGTTATGTGTACGTATTATGGTGATCATCAATCAATCTCATTACTTTGTGACAATGTAATGTCTTTTATAGCACAAAACAGAAGAAGTTAGTACATATAAAACCGACACAAAGGAACTAACAACTAGTTGCTACCACACAACTTAGAAAGCCACAAGCGACTTACAAAGTTGCTACTACACACCACTTAGAAAACTACTGATTGACCACTCAGTAACTCGCACATGAGTGCAAGTTTTATTTCCTAACTACCCACTTGATTAAAACATTTATTCAGTACTCATTCTCACTGAGGTGTAAACCTTCCCCTGACATTCTCCACAATAGGCTGATTATTACCATACACATCTTTGCTACCCGCAAAGGAGCCGTTCACTAAGTTCACCTCAATTTTCTCCCGTTTATCCTGCAACATGCAATAAATTTGTTACTGTAGTTAAAAACTGGAAAATATTAGTAGCAGAAAAGGAAGCTATAAAACTGGAGGAGGAGCTTACAGTGATGACCTCCCAGCCTCCATTGAAGGCGTATTGTTCAGGAACCAGCCCGTCGCATTCAAACATCATTAGAGGCATGTAAATATCTCCCACTGCAGCTGCTGCAGTAAATACGGATCCAGAACCAGGAACCAACGTAACTGTTCCTACTCTTTCACACCCCTTGCACTAAATTAAATGTGAGAGATTAATTACAGATGAGAAAGAAAGGTGGAATGAAGTACAAATGCCATTTTGTGTTACCTTTATAACGTGGTTTACTCTCTTACGTTTATGGTAGACAACTTCACTACGGTACACACACTGTTCTTTCGAAACAGTGTCACAGTTCTCGCATTTGAGCTGAAACAAAAAGAAAGAAGTAGAATGTAAGAATATTTGCTCTATTTAATTCTTATGAACTAACTGACAATCTAGAATAAAACTTAACCCGAAAGAAATACGGCATGTTTGGATCATCAACTCCACCCTTTGGAGTCATTTTGACAATGTGGGTCAATTCAGCTGCGATTTCAAGAAGATACTTCATCTTAAGCTTGCTCACTGCTAGTTTACGAGAATTTACTTCTGGTTTGGAGTGAGAGGTGAAGAAGGTCAGCATGCACACTTATATAATGAGAGAAAGTGAGTAGGTAATTAAGGGTGATAGCTATTGCAGAAGCACTTCTATCGATATAATTGCATGACAAAGCAAAATAAGTACTTCCTCGTCTCATGGTTACTAAAAATATTTGTCTTAAATAATTTGTCACTTTATAAGTTTAAAATAAAATTAATTTTTTATTTTTTCTTTTTTACCTTTAGTAATAATTATTTTTGAAGACTACAAATATTTAAATTTGTTCAAATATTAATGAAGAAAGATTAAATATAAAATATGAAAAAGGGTAAAATAATTAAAATCTAATCCTAATTAATTTTTCTTAAAAGGTGTGTACAAAAGAATCATGACAGATAATATGAGACGGAGGGAGTAAGAAAAATGGTATTTACTACATTAGAGATAATGCTTTTATTATGGGAAAACTGTTTTCTTATTTGGTGAAAAAATATTATTTATCAAGTAAAAAATCTCTTTACAACAATTTTTTTTATTTCTTTGTTCTTCATATTAAAGTACCAAGTAAATATTATTGAATAAGTTTTCGAGAAATGGAAGAATTTTACCCGATGAAAAAATAAAAATATTATTTGGTGAAAGAAAATATTTATTGAGTATACCGAAGTACTAATGCTCTTTCACTGAGAAATAATTATGCTCTTACCTTTTTTGGGTAATACTTGTTCTTTCACCAACGAATGCAGTACGATCGTCTTTTGGCTTGTTGAAATTTGACGTTTGCAGGAACATTAAGTAGTACTATTGTTAGGGTCCCGAGAGCTTTGAATACCCGTATGAATTACTAAGAAATTGGTTTTTTATTGTGTTCCTTACGAAAAATAAACAAGCAACAAAATGAACACAATGATTTTTACATGAAAAATACCCGGCTCAAAAGGTGCAAAAATCACGACCTACCAAGTAGGATTTTCAGCTCCAATCCCACTAGAACAACGAGCCAAAATGTATCAATTACAATAGTGTAATTAAATATACTTCAGTACTCCTACTACTCCTATTTGATTCACAAGTAACTCTAACTTGTAAAACCAAACACTCACTCCAACTGACTAATTGTTTATAACACTTGATTACAACTCAATTTTTCAAAATACATTTACTAGACTAACTCGGGAAGAGTACAAGACAAGTACTCAACACAAGTGAACCACTTTATGACTCTGTTGTTGATGTGTAAAAGGATAGTTCTGTAATGACCTGTTTTACGCCCCAATCTATTTCCTCAAATTATAATAATTGAAATGTAAGTTGTGGAAATGAACTCGTAATATATCTGGTGGGCCCGGATAAGACTAGGCTTGAATCGATAAGGTTCGACCTTCCGATTAATAGGTCGAATTTTGATCCAAAAGTCGGAAT
>MCJB01000058.1:0-18242 GCA_002018475.1 Nicotiana obtusifolia
GCTTATTATTGTTCTTACATTATGTTTCCTGTTTTACATACTCAGTACATTATCCATACTAACGTCCTTTATTTGTGGAAGCTGCATGTCGTGCTGCAGGTCCAAGAGGGCAGATAGACGAAGCTCCCCCACCACAGTAGGCTACCCAGTTCAGCAGATATTGGCGAGATCCATCCTTTGGACTTGCCACAGTCTTGGTATGCATTCTGTTTTGGGCATGTCGGGGCCCTGTTCCGGCATAGGTTGCATTATGTACGTTTTTGTAGAGGCTCATAGACAATTGTCAATTTATGCATAGACAAGTGATGGGTTGACTTATGTACAGTTGAATTGCCTTGTCGGCAAACGTATGTATTTTGTTTTATGGTTTTGCATTGCAGCCTTGTTGGCCATATTATGTATATAAGTATGTTCGTATCATGGCATGACGTCTCGGTTCATTGTAATTATTATTCGAGATTATATGCATATGACAAGCCTTATAGATAATAAGGAAAGTTAGATGAAGGGTACGCCGGCGCCCGTAGGGTAGGGTCCGGTGCCAGTCGCGGCCCTCCGGCTTGGGTCGTGACAAAATTATTCAAGCTCCAAAATAAAAATGTGTATATATATATATATAAAGAAGAAGAAGAGAGAAATATGTGTATATATATAAGTATGGAGCCTTGAAGAAAATTAGAGAGGTATTTAAGGTGGCTCTATAATGGGAACTAGATGCCAATGTGGCTATGGGGTTTGAAAAGAAACAAAGTGCAAAAAGAAAAGAAAATGTGATTAGTGTTCAAGGAGGGTGTAGTCACTTGTATCTAAATGCTTATCCAACCCTTACCTAAACCTACATTACAAGCCTAAAAATTCCTTATGGGATCTCCAACCGAGCGTTCTTAGAATTAAGCGACGAATTAAAATAAGGGCAAGTATGGTATGTTGTAACACTTGAAACTCTTTTCTGAGAGTGAGTGTACTTGTGAATTCGTCCCTTTTTGTTGTCATTGTAAATATTGTGATTTTGGGACTTTCTTTCTAGTGAGGGCACAGGAACTGTGAGGTTGAACAAAAGTTGAGTTTTTGAATCAAACGCAAGTGCACTCAGCTGAGGGTAGCATTTTGTCACGTTGTCTGAGGCTCAAAGTTCACAAGTTGATTAGTTTTCCTTGTATATATGGATGGTTCATGAAGGGTAAAACCCTCGAAGATGAATGCTTGAAATACTAACAACAAACACCGTCCATGGTCACTATTGTTTCATGTCTTGTAGATAGAGTCTAGAATAGGATAGTGTCATCTTAGTTGCTTGAGGACAACCAAGAGTTTAAGTTGGGGGTGTTGATGTGCCGGAGAATTTCGGCACATTTGATACTAATTGCTTAGATTTTAGCTTGTTTTAAATGCAATTTCCCTTTGTACTTATATAATTTTAGTATTTTTTTTTGCAGTGTATGAGGCGTAAGGACCTAAAAGCATGGAAAAGAGTTCAAGAAGCCACAAAAAGACAAGAAAAGAGCAAAAAGGCATCGCAAATGTGGATATGCTATCGCAAAACCCACATGCGAGCCGCATATTTCACACCGAGATCGTAGATCAAAACAGATTTCTGGGCAAAGTTCAACGTCAAAAATGTGGTCTCATTTGATATCGCATAACCTGTTTGTGACCGCAGAAATAACCGCAAACTAAACATGAAGTCTACTGAAAGAAGAAAATGCGACGCAAGATGCGGTCGCATTTCTACAATGTGGATCGCAAACCTTGAATGCGGTGAAGGCGAAACTAGGGTTACAATCTGCGATGGCCATGTCAAAAATGCGGACCGCATGTCTGTTATATAACAGAAATGTGGTCGCATGTTCAACCTGAAAGGACAGTTTTGTCCGATTTTTGTCCTGATTTTTGGCCCTCTATAAATAGATTTATTGGGGTTTTGTGGGCTCTATCTTGTCTGACTTTGAAGCTACAATACAAGGCATTAATATTCCTCTCTTTTGGAAGCTTTTGGGTCAAGAATCTTTCACTTTGTAAGCTTTATGGCATTTAATATTCTCTTGCTTTTGTATTTTAGCATGAGTAGCTAACTTTAAATACTAAGGTTGTGGACCCTAAATGGGTGTTATGTTAATGGGTGTTTAACATTGAATATATATATATAATGGTTGGTTGATATTTATTTACTTCTCATTCTTCATTTATTGTTGGTGGTTGCAAATATTAACAAGTGCCATTAAATTCTTGCTTTGCTTGGGAAAGTGGGGTAGAATTTGGTAGAAGTAAATACCAAAGACTCAAGGCTTTAAACCTTGTTTAATAAAATCGCTTAGGAATAAGTGGGTTTTATTCTGCATAAATTGATTGTTCTTAATTGCAACTCTTTTATATTTTGAAAAATCATAAGAGGAAATACTACCTAACTATTGGAAAATATTGGGTAGTCATTTAGACATCATTTACATATCAAAAAGGACCTTCCATTAGAAATATATCATATTAACACCGGTAGCATTACACTTCATTAATAGGGACACAACCTTAGTTTTTTTAATCGAATTATTTACATTCTCAATATTTCAATTAGCCATCACCTAACACCAAATTCAATTCATACTTTTGTTACCATTAATACATACTCTTATTACGGTTAACTGGATAGAATTACGACTTTAGTCGAGTAACACACTAGTCAAGTAACCTTTTCATACCTATTCCTTGTGGGATTCGACCCCAACCTTGTTGGGTTATTATATTTGACATCGACCGCCTTACACTATTTATCAAAGTGTAATTTGAGCGTATCAATGGGTTCGGGCTGCACGCCGCAGCGAGTACTATTAACTCGTGATGGGATCGGGTTGCACACCACAACAGGTATTATTGATTTATGATGGGATCGGGCTACATGCCACTGTAGGTTTTATTAGTGCTTGGGCAGGATCCGTCCTTCCGTAGTCTGATATGCCAGCAGTGAGCGCATGTAACGTACAGTGATGAGTGACTGAGTGTGATGAGCGAGAATTGAGTCAGTCAGATTGAGTACTCTAAGAGTGTGAGTACATGAGGTTTCCATTATGCTGCATCACATGTGATATGCACATTGACATGTAGATTTAGAGATGTAATATTCCTCATATCAGTTATACTTGGCATATTTTATCTGTATTGAGCTTAACTGTTACACCTGGAACCATGTCTACATTCCTTTACTGTGTACCAACAGATTATGAGTTTCTCTTAGATATTATTGTCATATTTCCTATCATTTTTGTACTATTAAATTCTATATTTGGACTGTATTGGTTGAGCTTGTCACTACTTTCTGCTCAAGGTTAGTCTTGTTACTTATTGAGTATATTGGGTCGGTTGTACTCATACTATACTCTGCACTTCGTGTATAGAGCTAGGTACCTCCCCACACGGAGGTTGTTAGTGTTGGAGCTTATTTAGTCAGGAGACTATTGAGGTAGCTGCCTTGGCGTCCGCAGACCTTGACTCTCCTCCTTTTTCTTTTAGTTTTATTTATACTGTTCTACCTTCCTAGACAGCGTTTCAGCAATCAGACCATGTTATTATATAGATGCTCATGTACTTAGTGACACCTGGATTTTGGGGAATTCTGTTGAGTTGCGGTGTTTCTTCCAGTTATTATGAGATTTTATTTACATAAACCTATTTCAGTATGTTTTAAATTATAGATTTTTGTCATGTGTGAGTTGTCATCTTGCGTAGTATCGCGATAGGCGTCATCACGGCACATGTGATTTTGGGTCGTGACAAGTTGGTATCAGAGCATAGATTACATAGGTCTCACGAGTCATGAGCAGGTTTAGTAGAGTCTTGCGGATTGGTACGAAGACGTCTGTACTTATCTTCAAAAGGCTGCCAAATCATTAGCAAAAACTTCACTTTCTTCTATTCTTGCCGTACAAATTTGTTGATTTCAAAAACTAAACTTCTGTTATTCTATTCTCTCACAAATGGTAAAGACACATGCTACCGGACTGGGCGGACGGCCACCAGTACCACCAGCTAGGGCCAGAAGAGGCCGGGGTCACCGTAGAGGCCAAGGTGCTACCTGTACAGTAGCTAGAGCAGCACCTGTAGATCCACCAGTTGCTCCAGCTCAAGAGCAGATTCAAGATGTAGTTGAGCTAGTGGGACCAGCTCAGGCACAAGCTGTGCCCATTGTGATTCCAGGCCTTCAGGAGGCTCCGACCCAGATATTGACTATTTGCACCAACCTTGCTCAGGCGGTTTCAGTTCAAGCAGTGCCAGCCACTTCTCAGTCCGGGAGAGGTGTTCAGACTCCCACCGCCGGTACTCCGGTGCAGGTGGTGCAGGGAGTCCAGACGCCGACGGTACTACCAGCCCAGTCGGTTGCAGTTGCTCAAGCCCAGGTGGGTCCTGTTATGAGTGATGAGGAGCAAAAGCGACTAGGGAGGATCGGGAAGCTCAAGCCTCCATCATTCGGTGGGGCTAAGTCAGAGGATGCTCAGGACTTCTTGGATAGGTGTCAGCTGATTCTTTACATAGCAGGCATTCTAGAGAACTAGTGGGGTCTCATTTACTACTTTTCAACTGTCAGGGGCAGCCTTTAGATGGTGGGAGGCCTATGAGCAGACATGCCAGCCGATGCTGCACCACTTTCAAGGCACGAGTTCTCCGTTCTCTTCTTAGAGAAGTTTGTGCCACCGACCCGCAAGGAGCATTTCCGTGGGTAGTTTGAGCAGCTATGCCATGAGGTATGTCCGTGATCTAGTACAAGATGAGGTTTTCAGAGCTACCTCGTCACGCGGTCTAGTTGGTTCCCACAGAGAGGGAGAGGATTAGGAGGTTCATTAATAGCCTTAACTATGGACTACGCTTTGTTATAACTCCAGAGAACTTATCAGGTGCTATGTTTGATGAGGTGGATGATATTGCGCGGTAACTAGAGCTGGTCCGTAGTCATGAGCGTGAGGAGGGGGAGACCAAGATGCCTCGTGGTTCGGGTGGTTTCAACGGTATTTCTTCTAGGGGTCAGTCCCCTAATGCAATGGTCGTCCTTATAGGCAAACTCAGATGGCCTGTCCGGTTCATCGTGGCGTATCAGCTAGCCATGGTTCATATACTGCTCGTCCGGGTCAGTCATCTCTCAGTACCCTCCCATCATCTCGTGCTCCATCAGTTCAGGTTTCATCTATGTTAGGCCCCTTTAGTAGTTATTCTGGTTCTCGGGGTCCGCTTCAGTACTTGCTGCCATAGTTAGAGCACGGTCGCTTCAAGTGTGGAGAGTTTGGTCATGTGAAGAGGCCTTATCCCCACCTTTTAGGAGGTCCAGTTCAGCAGAGGAGTCACGCAGTGACTTCCTCAATTACTTCACCACCTGCTCAGCCAACTATGGGTGGGGCTCAGGAAGCTAAAGGTTTCCCTAGAGACGGAGGCCGATCAGGTGGTGGTCAGGCTCGATTTTATGCTATTTCTGTCAGGCCAGAGGCTGTTGCCTTAGACACAGTGATCACAAGTATTGTCTCAGTATGCCATAGGGATGCTTCTATAATATTTGACATTGGTTAAACTTATTCGTATGTATCTTCATATTTTGCTCGTTATTTGGATATGCCCCGTGAGTCCTTAGTTTCACCTGTTCATGTATCTATTGGTGGGCGATACTATTGCCGTAGACCGAGTGTATTGATCATGTGTGGTGACAATTGGGTGATTGGAGACTAGAGTTGATCTCTTATTGCTTAGTATGGTTGATTTCGATGTGATTTAGGTATGGATTCCGCATGTCATGCTATTCTGGATTGTCATGCTAAGATCGTGACGTTGTCAATGTCGGGATTGCCGAGGATCGAGTGGATAGGTTCTCTAGAGTATGTCCTCAGCAGGGTGATTTCTTATCTGAAGGCCCAACGGATGGTTGGGAAGGGATGTTTATCATATTTGGCCTTTGTGAGAGACGTTGGCGCTGATACTCCTACTATTGATTCTGTCCCGGTGGTGCAAGACTTTTCAGATGTGTTTGTAGACCTGTCGAGCATGCCACTCGACAGGGATATTGATTTTGCTATTGACCTTGTGTCAGGCACTCAGGTTATTTCTATTCCTCCGTATCGTTTGGCACCAGCAGAGTTGAAGGATTTGAAAGAGCGAAGGAGCTTCTTAACAAGGGGTTTATTAGGCCTAGTGTGTCGCCTTGTGGTGCACCGGTTCTGCTTGTGAAGAAGAAGGATGGTACTATGCGGATGTGCACCGACTATAGGCATTGAACAAAGTTACAATGAAGAACAAGTATCCTTTGCCGCGCATTGATGATTTACTTGACCATCTTCAAGGAGAAAGCGTGTTCTCCAAGATTGATTTGAGGTCTGGGTATCACCAGTTGATGATTCGGGACTCGAATATTCTAAAGACGGCATTTGGGACCTGCTATGGTCATTATGAGTTCCTTGTGATGTCTTTTGGGCTGACCAACGCCCCGGCAGCATTCATGCATTTGATGAATAGTGTATTCCAACCATATCTTGATTCGTTTGTCGTAGTATTATTGATGAATCCTGGTGTAATCACGTAGCTAGGAAGAGCATGCCCAGCATTTGAAGATTGTACTACAGAGGTTGAGGGTGGAGAAGCATTATGCCAAGTTTCCAAGTGTGAGTTTTGGCTCAATGCGATGACATTCTTGGGGCACGTAGTGTCCAGTGAGGGAATTAAGGTGGATCCAAAGAAGATAGAGGCGGTTCAGAGTTGGCCCGGACCGTCTTGACATTCGGAGTTTTCTCGGCTTGGGGCTGAGTATTATCGTCGATTTGTGGAGGGTTTCTTTTCCATTGTAGTACCTTTGACCAGGTTTACCCAGAAGGGTGCTCCATTCAGGTGATTGGATGAGTATGAGGAGAGCTTTCAGAAGCTCAAGACTGCCTTGACCATAGCTCCAGTTTTAGTTTGCCTTTAGCGTCGGGTTCTTATATAGTGTATTGTGATGCTTCTTAGATTGGTATTGGGTGTGTCTTGATGTAGGAGGGTAGAGTGATTGCTTATGCTTCGCACCATTTGAATCCCCATGATAAGATTTGCCATGTTCATGTTTCGGAGTTGCAGCCATCGTTCATGCATTGAAGATTTGGAGGCATTATCTCTACGGTGTGTCTTGTGAGGTATTTACAGATCATCGGAGTCTCCAATACTTCTTCAAACAAAAAGATCTAAATTTGAGGCAGCGGAGATGGTTGGAGTTGCTAAAGGACTATGATATTACCATTCAGTATCATCCCGAGAAGGGCAATATGATGGTCGATGCCTTGATTAGAAAGGAGATGAGTATGGGTAGCCTTTCATTTATTATGGTAGGTAAGAGATCGATTGCATCATATGTTCAGGCCTTGGCCAATCAGTTTGTGAGGTTAGACATTTCGGAACCTAGTCGGGTTCTAGCTTGTGTGATTTCTCGGTCGTCCTTATATGATCGCATTAGAGAGTGGCAGAATGATGATCCCCATTTTCTTGTCCTTAAGGACACGATTTAGCTCGGCGATGCCAAGGAGGTCACGATTGGGGATGACGGGGTGTTGCAGATGCAGGGTCGGATTTGTGTGCCCAATGTGGATGGGCTATGTGAGTTAATTCTTGAGGAGGCCAACAGTTCGCGGTATTCCATTCATCCAAGTATGACAAAGATGTATCAGGACTTGAGGCAATACTATTGGCGGAGGAGGATGAAGAAGGATATAGTGGGATTTGTAGCTCGGTGCCTAAATTGTCAGCAGGTAGAGTACGAGTATCAGAAACTGAGCGGTTTGCTTCATAAGCTTGAGATTCTGGAGTGAAGATGGAACGTATCACCATGGATTTTGTAGTTAGGCTCCCACGGACTTCAAGGAAGTTTGATGCTATTTGGGTGATTGTGGATCGGTTGACCAAGTCTATACATTTCACTCCAGTTGCGACTACCTATTCTTCGGAGCAATTGGCTGAGATCTACATCCGCGAGATTGTTCCCCTGCACGGTGTGCTAGTGTCCATTATTTCATATCGGGGCACACAGTTTGCATCGGAGTTCTAGAGAGCAGTATAGCAAGAGTTAGACACAAGGGTTGAGTTGAGTACAGCATTCACCCTCAGATGGACGGACAGTCTGAGCACACTATTCGGATATTGGAGGATATGCTACGAACTTGTGTCATAGATTTTGGGGGTTGTTGAGATCCGTTTCTGCCGCTTACAGAGTTTTCCTACAACAACAGCTACCAATCGAGCATTTAGACGGCTCCATACGAGGCTTTGTATGGGAGACGGTCGGTCTCTAGTGGGCTGGTTTGAGACGGGTGAGGCTAGGCTATTGGGTACTGACTTGGTTGAGGATGCTTTTAGATAAGGTTAAGTTAATTCAGGATCAGCTTCGCACAGTGCAGTCTAGATAGAAGAGCTACGCCGATCGAAAGGTTCATGATGTGGGGGAGAAGGTACTACACAGAGTTTCACCCATGAAGGGTGTTATGAGGTTCAGGAAGAAGGGCAAGTTGAGCCCTCGGTATATTGGGACTTTTGAGGTGCTTGAGAGGATTGGAGAGGTGGCTTATAGGCTTGCATTGCCGCCTAGTCTATCGAGTGTTCATCCAGTGTTTCATGTGTCCATGTGTTGGAAGTATGCCGGCGATTCGTCTCATGTTTTGGAACTCAGCACGGTTCAGTAGGATGGTGATTTGACTTATGATGTGGAGCTGGTGGCCATTTTGGATCGGCAGGTTCAAAAGTTGAGATCAAAGAATATAGCTTCAGTGAAGGTACATTGGAGAGGTCAGCCAGTTGAGGAGGCTACTTGGGAGACCGAGCGAGAGATGTGGAGTAAATATCCAAGCCTATTTTAGACTCCAGGTATGATTCTAGACCCGTTCGAGGACGAACGTTTGTTTAATAAGGGGAGGATGTAACGACCCGGCCGATCATTCTGAGTGTTGTAGATCTGTTCCCCCATTTACTGCTTATTCTGTGCTCAATTGTTGTTATGTGACTTGTCGCGGAAGTTGGTTTTGGTTTCAGAGATGTTTCAGAATGAATTGGGACACTTAGTCCAAAGGTTGGAAGCCTAAGTTAAAAGAGTTGGTCGGATGTTGACTTATGAGGAAATGACTCCGGAATGGAGTTTTGATGGTTCTGATAGCTTTGTATGGTGATTTTAGAAGTCCGCAGGTGATTTTAGCTTGAAATGGCGAAAATTGAAAATTTTGAAGTTTGGAGAGTTGAGAAGTTTGACCGAGAGTTAACTTTGTGGTTACCGGGCTCGAATTTTGGTTCCGGAAGTTGGAATAGGTCTGTTGTGTCAATTATGGCTTGTGTGCAAAATTTGATATTAATTTCATTAGGCTTGAATTGGGTGCGATTCGTGTGTTTGATGTTATTTGACGTGATTTGAGGCCTCGACTAAGTTTGTATTGTATTTTAGGATTTGTTGGTATGTTTGGTTGAGGTCCCTAGGGCCTCAGATGGATTTCGGATGGTCATCGGATTTGAATTTGGACATAGGAAGTTGATAAAGCTGGGGGGGTTTTGGTGTGGCCGCACATGCGAAGGGATTAGTCGCAGGTGCGAGGGAACTTCCATATCTACGAGTCCGCAGATGAGACAAGGCTCCGCAAGTGCGGAGCAGGCGTGGCTAGCTTCACAGAAGCGGACATTTGGGTGTAGAAGCGCTTCCGTAGATGCGGATCTTGGAGCGCAGGTGCGGATTTGTGAGGGCTTAATTAAATGAATTCCGCAGCGTGGAATTTCACCGCAAAAGCGGTCTCGCAGATGCGGAGTTTTGACCCGTAGAAGCGAGATGCCTAGGAAGTGTATACAGTCGAAGGATGGGGTTCCGAGATATTTTTCATTTTTGGACTTTGGGAGCTCGGATTAAGGCAATTTTTGAAGGGGATTTCATTATATTTCAAGAGGTAAGTCACTTTTGAACATTTTTATTCATTAATATTGAATACCCATTGAATTTTCCACCTAGTTTATGTGTTTTGAAGGTGGAAATTTGGGAGTTTTGGGCTAGGGATTGGAGAATAAGAATTGGAGATTTGAGTGGCAATTTGGTGTCGTATTTGAGTAATTTTGGTATCGTTGGACTCGTCTATTTGAGTAATTTTGGTATGGTTGGACTCGTGGTGAATGGATGTTCGGATTTTGTTAATTTTGTTGGATTCCGAGACGTGGGCCCGGGGTTGAATTTTTGACTTTTGCCTAAGAATTGAGATTTTTCATATGGAATTGATTCCTATAGCTTGTGTTAATTGTATCGAGTTATTTTTGGCTAGATTCGAGGCGTTCGGAGGCCGATTCGCGAGGCAACGGCTTATTGGTGTAGAGATTTACACGGTTTGAGGTAAGTAACACTTCTAAACTTGGTTCTGAGGGTATAAATCCCTGAATTACGTGTTATGTGATCGGTATTAAGGTGACGACATGCTAGGTGACGGGCGTTTGGGCGTATACCGTATAAATTGTGACTCTGTCGATTCTGTGGAACTGTGTAGTCATCTTATTTGAATATTATTACTGTACTCTATGTGTTAGAGAACTTGAGCTGCTATTTATGATAGAAATCATGTTTAGGCTATGTGCTGGTACTATTGGGACCCATATCGGTCGTTCTTTTCTTGTGGAGTTATTTGTTTAATTTGCAGTTATGTACTCAGTCGCATTCATCATTGCACATCATATCTCAGTCTCTGTTATTATAACATGTATCATTGTTGTGGGCTGATTGGCATGGGTGTTGTGAGCCCAAGAGACTTGAGAGATTGATGACCGAGTGAGACCGAATGCCTGTTTGTGAGTGATATTGATAGGATCGGTCTGCACGCCGCAGTGGGTACTATTGACTCATGATTGGATCGGGCTGCACGTCATAGCAGGTATTATTGATTCATGATGGGATTGGGTTGCGTGCTGCAGCAGGTTTTATTAGCACTTGGGCAAAATCCGCCCCTCCAAAGAGTGGCATACCAGCAGTGAGCGCAAGTATCGTACAATGCTGAGTGACTGAGTGTGATGAGCGAGAATTGAGTCAGTCGAATTGAGTACTTTAAGAGTGTGAGTAAGTGAGGTTTTCATTGTGCTGCATCACATGTGACATGCACATTGACATGTAGATTTAGAGATGTAATATTCCTCATATCAGTCATACTTGGCATATTTTATCTGTATTGAGTTTAACTGTTAAACCTGGAAGCATGTCTACATTCATGTACAGTGTACCAACAAATTATGAGTTTATCTAAGATATTATTGTCATATTTCCTATCATTTCTGTATTGTTAAATTCTGTATTTGGACTGTATTGGTTGAGCTCGTCACTGCTTTCTACTCAAGGTTAGTCTTGTTACTTATTGAGTACATTGGGTCGGTTGTACTCATACTACACTCTGCACTTCGTGTGCAGATACAGGTACTTCTAGGCACGGACGTTGCTAGTGTTGGAGCTTATTCAGTTCGGAGACTATCGAGGTATTGCTTTGGCGTCCACAAACCTCGACTCTCCTCCTTTTTCTTTTAGTTTTATTTATACTGTTCTACCTTCCTAGACAGTGTTTCACCAGTCAGACCATGTTATTGTATAGATACTCATGTACTCAGTGACACCCGAATTTTGGGGAATTCTGTTGAGTTGCGGTGTTTTCTTCCAGTTATTATGAGATTTTATTTACTTAAAGCTGTTTCAGTACGTTTTAAATTATAGATGTCTGATATTTGTGAGTTGTCGGCTTGCATAGTATCGTGATAGGCGCCATCATGGTACATGTGATTTTGGTCGTGACAAACCTCTTGATACTGGAATGCAGATTTAGCAATGATACAGATATATGCAACTTCCAGCATCATCCCATGAAAATCTCAAATCTTAGTCATGTACAATTCCGGTGAACCCCCCAATACTACATATATACCTTAGACCCAAGAATGATATGACATTTGCCCATGCAATATGATCATCAATAGTAGACTCCCCCACTTGGCGCGGAGTCATAGGGCACAGCATCCGATGATCAATATTACCAACCCTCATAAGCTTGTACAACACCAATCAAATACACGAACCAATTGCATCCCATACTTGAACAACTAAAGATCTGCCAACATGTCCGCGTCCTTGGTCTGGACAATACCTCGAGACAATGATTGAACATCTATGGCCCCCTCGTAGTCCATCCGCAGCATTACAAACCATCGGAGCATAGCTGATACCGAGCACGCAGCATCATATACGAGTAGATGTAAAGGGATATAGGATATATGCTTCAAGCTGGATCAATGTCACACGATAAGGAATGAAAGGAGTGGTTCCTAATAGTTTCGTAGCCTCTCAAGATAAGTATAGATGTCTCCATACCGATCCGCAAGAATCTACTTAACTTGCTTATGACTCATAGAGCCTATGAACCTAGAGCTTTAATACCAACTTGTCACGACCTCAATTTTTCACCTTAGGATGTCGTGATGGCACCTAGTCTCTAAGACTAGGTAAGCCTAACACATAATGATTTAATAACACAACCGAGAAATGCATGTCTCACACAAGAAACCACAATCGTTCCAACACCAAGATAACAACGAATAATCAAATACAATCAAGATGCGGATGAATGTTTAAAGTAAGAACAATGTTCGTTCAAATCAATAAGTTGTTCAAACATGGAATGCACAATGAAAATCACAATCGAGGTACCGCCTCATATTCACATTTCATTATTTCAATCACAATATTTCACAATATCACCGCGTGAGCCTTACATTTAGTTTTGAAAATTATTTTTTTTTCCGAAATAGCTACACGCGTTTTAGCCACCTTATCTCACCGCATGGCTTCAAGTAGTTCCCCTACTAGCAACATGCATATCAAGCCCACCTTATCTCACCTCATGCATATCAACCCCTATCCTTGTACCACCGCATGCCAACGCTCAACTCGCACCACAAGTACCCACATTCCACAACTTGCCACAAAGTCAACAACACCAATATTTTTCACAACAAATAACCCATAGCTCAACCGCAATATGTACAAGAATTTCAACAATAACAAAACGAATGACAATGCTCAACAAGGAAAGGTATCTTAACAATTAATAACTTACCTAAACGTGATAACGACTCTTATAACTTCAACACCAATAACCCAAAAAGATGATATTCCACGAAATAACAACTTCAATCAAAAGTGATTCAACAATTAAGAGGTAACAAGACAATAAGGAAGGAAATAACTTCAACTAAAGCATATAAGAGCAAAATAACTAGTAAGAGGTAGAACAAGTGCTAATAACGTCAAATATAGCATGTAAGAGTAGATTAACAATGAGAGATATGACATGTAAGAGTAAATTCAATTAAAGGCATGGAAAGAGTCTAGATAATCTAAACCGGTCAAATACAACATATAGCCCGTGTACCCACTCGTCACCTTGCATACACGGCTTTCACATAAAAGAAATAGCACAATCAATCCAAATCCTAAGGGGTAGTTTTCCAGTGACAAAGTTAGGCAAGATACTTACCTCAATTAGGCCAACTCAACCCTCCGAAATAGCTTTTTCCCTAAAACTCGCCTCCACAGCTCAAATCTAACCAAAAATGACTTAACAATATCAAACAATACAAAATAAACCAATTACAATAAATAAAGTTATGATCTTTACATTTTTCCCCAAAAGTCTAGCCGAGCCCACCTTGGATTCCGATCCTAGCTTACCCGAGCGAAACCCGAACCAATACAAGCTCACACGAACAAAACTGACTCAATCGGAGTGCGATAGCTCAACCCATTCATCAAAACATTGCTCTTGGGTGTTTATAACCCGAGAGTCCATCCCACACTAGTTGGGTCCCATATCTCCCGAAATACTCCTCCAAAATTTACCAAATTCGAGTATGCTGTTCTTCTAATATAGGAGAACAAAACCCCAAAAGAAATCAGAAAATAAACACTTCTAACTCATTTTCAATTTTTAAAATTTTGGACATAACCCTAAGTCTTGATTTAAAGAATCAAATTGGTTTTTAATAAAATCATGGATTAAAGCTTAAACCAAGGGAATAAATCAAAGGGAAATACTTAGGTTATGGTTTAGATCTTACCCCATGGAAGAAACTTGAAGAACATCCTTGAATTCTCTCAATCCCAAACTTTCAAGATGAGAAAAACTCCAACAACATTAATAGCCAAAAACGACTAGCTGGTCTGCCTCGTTTCTTTTCTTGTGTCAAACGATCTCGAAACTCGCTTTTGGTGCCTCCAATGGATTCCTCGTGAAATTTCAGTCAAGTTAGGTTTTTGAATCACTCCATTTGACCTTATAATAAACGAGATATGTTGGTTTTAATATTTGAAAATAGTGAAGATTTGTAAATATGAATTCAGTGGCAATTTCATTATTAATCTGAAAAATCTAGCAACACAATTCTTCGTAAATTGACCATAATTTCCTCATACGAAGTCGAAACTTGATGATTTCAGTTGCTATGGTTCCAAAAATACGATATAGATATAATAGTTTAGTAGAAACACAAATCAAAGGCCGTTCGCTCAATATGGTAACCTTTATGCTCAAATCGACGTCAACATCGAAAACAATCACGATACAACCCAAACTTATCCAAAACTTGTTGGAATTTAACCAAACTTTGTGAAAATGTCCAAAATCATCATACAAACTTATCTGAATAATTAAAACCAAATTCTGAGTCCGGTTACCCAAAAGTCAAATATCGGGCAACTAAGAATCATTCTTTCAAATCAATTCTGCACCGCTCAAAAAATCAACCATACACGCAAGTCATAATACATAATATGAAGCTACGCAAAGTCTGAAACCACCAAGTAAAATGCTAAAGCTCAAAACGACCAGTCGGATCGTTACAACTATCATCTATCATGTGGTCCAGCTGCAATCTGCCCATTACCAGCAATAAGTGGCTTAAACACATTTACAGTATTTACCCCGCCACTCCCCTGGTATCGCTTGGCTATTTTTACCATCTGATTTACTCCTCACCTCTTTCCGTCCCGCTTCATTGACTTGTATGGTCTGTGGGCTAGTTATCTACTCTCCTCCTATTTTTGAATGTTACTAGCAGCATCAGGCAAACTACACTGATGTCCCACTATTTCATTTAATTGTTTCGCACCAATTTCTAGGGGGTTTTCATTAGCAGTTTCATGTATTTTCCCCAATTATTGATTATCTGGCATGCTTATTGGCATCTCCTTTTACTTATTTCCTCTAACATGCTATTCTTGTTTAAACTTCTGGTATTTTATATCAGACTGGCTTTGGAGGATTCTTCTGTTTGTTTTGCTGGTATTGGCGTCCCAATTGAGAACAAACAATAGAAAAAATAGGTCTCCATTCATATGTTACTACTTGCTCAAAGCATTTCCCAATTGGATCTTGGACACACACGGTCTCCGGCATGTCTCTTGTGATACCCATCTCAATCACTCTTGCATATGAAATTCATTCAGCTTTTGTAGTGCAATCATGATCAGCATACAAAGGGATACCAAGTCCACTACCAATCCTACTAAGGGTTTTCATATTCCAGCAATTGAGTGGTAATTTTGGAAACCTTACCCATACTGAGATAGTTTTCAGCACTTCATCATTAAAATTTGAATTAATTGTCCAACGCTTTGTTATAATTTGCTTACTATTGATTATATGAGGCCCAGAACACAGTGCAACATTCTTGTCATCCATACTAGTAAAACGAACAACAAAATAACCATCGTTATTGAAGTATACCTTAATTTGGTTTAGGTACGAAGTTCCACTGAGATGAAATGAAGTGTTCAATAGCTCCAACTATTGGTATTTCTCCCACAACATACAGTATAATTGCAAATTCCCTTTTTAAGTTTCATCATCAAGCTCCTCTTGCACCAAAAAAATAATCTTTTTCCCATCTTGTACCTTTGGAGCAATGAAACAAAGGCTCGTTCCTCTAGCTGCAAACTTATTTCCCTCAAACATATTTGCTCAAGTTTTTCCCCCATTTGCTTCATTTCCTAATTCCAAACGCCTTTGGGCTCTGGTCGTTCCTTGCTGCTGGGTAACCTCTTTTTTCCCTTTCGAGATTTGGCCATTCGAGCTGGGTTTTGTCTCACCCGCGCTCAGATTCACCACTCCCTTTGCTCGATCTTCATTAATATCTGGCGTAGTAAGTTTTTCAGCTGGAATTGGAAGCGCAGGCCAAGCTTCACCAAAGATTTAAAAGTCTCATAATTAGAAATGGTGACAAGTTTGACCGGCCAAGGTCAAATTTGTTTTAAAAATCATTAACTTAATTTGGGACTGAATTATAATTTTTAAAACTTAAAATCTTTTAAAAAATACATAAAAGCCCATGAGTTAAATCTTCCCCTTTAAGTTATTCATTTTATTTCAGAAAAACAAAAGCAACTTCCGTTTTCTCTCTCCTCTCGGTTCCTTTTCCCTCCCCGTCTCTCTGTCTCTCCGAACCGACGACCACCGCCATTGTTGCTGCTCGTTCCTCTCTCTCTCCATCGTTGTTGTTGCTGCTTATTTCTCTCTCTCTCTCTCTCTCTCTCTCTCTCTCTCTCTCCATTGCTGTTGCTTCTCTATTCATCCTCAGGTAAACTTTTTTTTTTCACTTGGTTCAAAAGTTAGGGTTTTGAAATCAGAGTTTGAAAATGATGATTTTGGTTAGAGAAGATGAAGAAGAGCATGGGTTTTTCTTGAATGTTGTTTGTTTTGTTGTAGTTTCGTGTATTTGTTGCACTTGTTGGGGTTTGTGAGTTTGTAAAGAGTGGTTGTGGTTGTAAAGTTATGGTTTTTGGTGCTGTTTTTGTTTTTCTTATACTTGTTGTTTCGAAAAAAAGGCTTGTAATTTTATTGATGTTTTCCAACAACTGAAGTTACCTGTTGCATAAAATTCAGTACTTGTTTGACAGTTGCAAACATCTGCTGAGGTTGCATGGTTAAAAAAAATCCTATTTGGTATATTTTGTTTAAGCTGTGAGTGAGATTTGTGATGGTTGTGTGTTTGTAGTGAAATATAGATGTTTTGTAGTTAAATTTAGATGTTTTTGCTGTTGTTGTTGCTGTCATGCTGTGGTCTAAGAAAAGTTTTGATTTTATCCAACAGCTGCTGGATAAAATCAAAAAAATTGTTGAGGTTTTTGCAGCAACTGAAGCAGTTGTTGTAGCATATTAACAAGCTGTTGCAAAAAAATCAAAACAGTTGCTAAGCTGTTGCTACTGTTTTTCTATTTCCAACAGGTTAATATTCTGCCGCAACAAGTAATAAGTTGTTGCAACATATTCTTAATCTGTTGAAACAACTGATTACTTGTTGCAACATATACCTTTTCTGTTTTACTTTGAGTGTTGCACTAACCAATTAAAACTATTTTTCTATCTCGTTTGTGTAGATAAAATGGCTCGAGTTAAAAGAAAAGTAGTGAAACCAAGTCGGGCAGAAAGTAATAAAAGAGCTAAGGTGCAAACATCATTAGATAAACTTGTGACTGCTATTTGTCGATCAGTAGATGAGGAAAGATTTAGTGATAGTGGGGCTTCAGAAAGAGAGGAAACCCACGAAACCTCTGTTGGGCATGAAGAAGAAAGTGATAAAAATGAACAAAGTGAAAAAACTAGAGAAGAAAGTGAAAAGGATGATGAAAAATCTACTGAAGAAGATGAAGAAAATGAAGAAAATGCTGAAGGAGATGAAAAAGAAGGAGATGAAGAAGAAGTAGGTGAAGAAGAAGGAGATGAAGGAGATGAAGGAGTTGAAGGGGATGAAGAAGATCCCAATAGACCTTCGATTGAGGAGGTCGTTAAGAGTTCAGCATTGAAAAGTACAGCGTGACGATGCCGCTGAATGAAAATAAGGATTTGTCAGGTGATTTTGTGGTTAGATCAACCATGGGCAAGGGCTTTGACACCTTCAGGGGCATTCTCCGGCAGCAGGGGTTGGAGAATTTCTTTAGGGCTAGCTGCTTTGGGCCCTATTTAGATTTTCCTGAAGATACAGGTGCCCGATTTCCAATGACGATGGTTTCTGAGCTTTTGAAGCGTAAGATTATTTGTGATAGGAAGGATGATATTTGGATCAATTACTGTGGCATGCCAGTTTGCTTTGGCATGAAGGAGTTTGCCATAGTTAGCGGATTAAGATGCTATCCTTGGGAGCCTCTTCCTACTATTGTATTAACCAAGACAACCCAGACTCCCAAGGCAGCCAAGAAAGCAAAGGGTTCCAAA
>MCJB01000058.1:18944-32370 GCA_002018475.1 Nicotiana obtusifolia
CTGTGCCTGACAGATTGATTGATGGATTAAAAGAGGAATTGGCTGGAGTGACAGCCATCACTAGGGTTGATGATGTTTTAGCTGGTGGTGGTGGTTGTGGTGGTGGTCATGTTGTTGGTGGTGCTGGTGGTGATGTTGCTGCTGATGATGTTGGTGGTGCTGATGCTGTTGGTGGTGTTGTTCAGCCTGTTGATGTTGGTGGTGGTGGTGGTGGTGATGTCCCGGCAAGTACTGCTGGAGAAAAATATGATTCTCCGCATCTTGTGCGACTGCTGACAACAACACTCCTTCATATTTGCTCCTCAAGAATGTCCCATCGACAGCTATGACTTTTTTCATTTGTGCAAAACCAAGAATCCAAGCCTTATAGGCTACAAAAAAGTACTTGAACTTCCCATTTTCATCAACCTTCAATGCCGTCTTACTTCCTGGATTTGCAGAACGAAGCATATAACGGTACGCATCAAGCACCGCATACTCGTGCTCATGTGTCCCCCTTGTCAAAGCCTTTGCAATCTCCATGTCCTTCTAGACCTTCCAATAACTTACCTTACAACCCAAATCTGTACGGATTGATTGCCTCATATCTTTTGTAGACGGGCCTTTACCGTAAGGAAACTTATCTTTGAAGTATTCACCAATAACTTTCGCAGTAGCGTGTGGATTATGGCTCGTAATGTGCTCAGAACCACATGTATGATGTTTTATGTAGGTTCTGATACAAAATCTGTCAGAACTTAAAAGCTTCACAGCCCTCGGCCACCACTTGCACTCCTGTTGTACACATCTGAAGCAATACACAGTACGCGAATTAATTACCTTCTTGATTCTAAAATCTTTCTTCAAGCAAGAAAGTTTCAACCAAGTGGCTAGTTCTTCCTTATTCTTGAATGACATTCCTTTATAAAAACCTGTTTCATCATCTTGAACATGGCTACACTGCATTGATTGTGTAGTGCCTACTATATTGCTCGCAACTTCAGGTATAGGGATCGGGTCAGCCCCACTTCCGTTATCTGGGATATCCACATCCACCCCATCTAATTCATCATTTAACACATCTTGTTTGGTCTTGAGATATATTGTGGTTCTCTACCGGGCTTCCAATAACGTATACCCTTAAAATGGGCCTAGCTACATCATTCAAATAAGCACGCAAACGAACCTGATCAGTTATCTTAAATGGAAAGACCCTCTGATTCTCAAAAGAGTTGTGCATGTAAGTGATGGCAAGATCTTTTGGTTCACAAGTTAATTCGCAATAGGTGATGATTAGGTTCACAAAATCATCGAACATAACATCTCTTTGGACAGTCATCGCTATCGTCTCTAACGTGTCGCTACCCTTCCATCGCCAAATATATCGATTATTCTTCTCGATCCATTCACCATGGCAATCAATCCCTATTGTTATTGAGTTCTCCATTAGTGGTGTTCGAGGTACCTGAAGATATTTTGTTTAACAAAAAATTGGTCATGAGAGTACATACCAATCTATAACAAAATGAAACAGCTGCAGCACTTGTTCCAACAGATTATTAACTTGATGGAACCAGTAGACTACTTGTTGCAACTTGTAATAAAATTGTTGCAACAACTCACTAATCTGTTGGAATCAGCTTTAGTTTTTTTGGGGTAATGTTTCAGACTGTTGAAGATGTCCAACAGATTGTCGAGTTGTTGCAACAAGTGTATTACTTGTTACAACAAATAGTACACTTGTTGCAGCAAGTCCATAATTTGTTGGACATGGCTTTAGTTTTTTGGGTTATGTTTCAGACAAAAACTGAAGCTGACTCCAACAACTTCATAATCTGTTGTAGAAGTTGCAACAACCACATTACACGTTGCAACAACTACAACAGCTACTGTAAGTTGTTGGAAAATCAGTAGATTTATACTCAGGTGAAAAATCGAAATAAAACAACATTGTTGTACTTACCAAATGAGCGAAAACCGCTTATGAAGTAATTGCCAGTGCTGCACCAACAAAATCCAGTCAAAAATTTACAAAATCGGGTTGTCACATTTTTTTCTTTCTTGAGCAATAATGGCGGACGAAGAAGAAGAACAAGAAGAAGAAGAAGAAAGAAAGAAGAACAATGGAATGAGTTATGAAGTAATTCCCAGTGCTACACGAATGAAATCCAGTCAACAAAATTGCAAAATCAGGTGGTCTTGTTTTTTTCTTTCTTGAGCAAAATCCAGTCAACAAGAAGAAGAAGAAGAAGAAGAAGAAGAAGAAGACTCAGAAGACGAAGAAGAAGAAACGAGCAGCAGAATAAGAAGAAGAAGCAAGAAGAAGCAGCAAGAAGAAGGAGAAACGAAGCAAAAAAGAAGAGGCAAAAATGGTGGAAACGGCGCAGGGGCTTTTAATTATATTTGGCGCGTTTTTCCTTTTTTTGGCTCAGTAGGGTTTATATGGGTTGAGTCAAAGTGTTAAAAATAAAACTTGAGTTTAAAGTGTAAAAAATAAAGCTTTGGGTTAAATTGTTAAAAATATAACTTTGGGGTGAGTCAAACCTCCCTAATCACTAATCCAAAGTTTATCACCCCTACTCAATTAAAAAAACTAGAATTACCCCAACTCAATTTTAAAACCCATTTGTCACCTATAATTAAAAGCCCAAGCTTCACCTCCCTTGTTGATTTGTTGCAACGGTATTGAATTAGCCGTCATATTCTTCTTCTGAGCTTCAGATGAGCAAGATAAGAGAAAAAGTAAGTAATGACCAAATTGATTATTACATAAGGTGCATTTTTTATTGTCATGTAACAGCAGATTTAAAGAAACGATATGACAAAATTTAAGAAATAATTCAAATAAATATTATATTTAAAGTAATAATACTATTTAATACTGTTGGGTCGTGGGTCGCTCCATATGGGCTGACCCGACCCGATTAGAAGAGATAAGTAAGAGAGGTTAAGAGAAGTTACCACACAATCACAAACTCCCACTAAAGTAAACGTGCGAAAGGAAATGGTGAGTTTCCTTAACTTCTATTATATGTTAAAGAGAAAACACAGAAGCGTAGGAATTTTCTCTCTGACTAATCGTTTCTATAAAAACACACACTAGTTAAGACATTTAATTGATGAAAGATTAACTTTATTTTTTAGTGATTCAAAATAGATTTGGGAGCAATTTTCTTGATAGCAATTACGATAATTTCCGTTGTGAATAATAAGGTACACCAATTTGTTGTTCTTGCTTCGTAATTTAGATTAACATTGGCATCAGAGCGGTGATTGTGTGTTCTGTAAAGATAAATACACATTGATTCTTTATTTTTTCTGAGTTTCTGTGTTATTTGCTATACTTTCACTGTTATCTTTCGGATGAATTTGATATAAATAACAAGATGGTGGCGTGAAAGAGAACCCACAAACAAATAACACGGAATATCAATATCATGAAATAGAAGCCTAATTTTCTTGATCCCTGCGCCTCTTGTATGCAAAAGTGAGACAGTTATGTGTTAATGCAATTTAGCCCATGAGGATAAGTCACTGCTACAATATTTTCTTTATTTATTATCTCAATGAATAATTATTATCTTGGTTTCTTTACTTGCAAAAACAAATACAGTGAATCCTTTCATGTTTTAATAGTTTACGTGATATTCAAACTTGAAAAAAATAAATATTTCATATAATTTTTTGTTAGTTGGAAATCATGTAGTAATTATTATATCCATTAGGCAAAGTAAATTACTGATCCGCCTAACAAATGTTTGAATCATTAACAAGGACAGTGAAATATATATATGTGAATAATATTCTGTCCAATTATTAGGAATACTAAAAAATTTGGTTCCTAGTATTTTATGTATGTTTTCCAAAAGAAATTTATGCCACGTCGATTTTTATACATATAGATGTATTATTTCTTTTCCTGGATATCCTTTTGGTATTTGTTACAAGAGAAAAACGATTCAATGTGCTAAGGCTACGAATCTAAATTATTAATGAATTGGTCTTAGTACATATTTTTTTGAAAATTAGTTTAGTCCTAATCCCTCGATATACTTCTAGAAGAAATTGTAATATATGTTGTCACAATGAATGATTGTAGCCATTCCTATTATTTTCTTTGTCCTATTTCAGACATGGCTAAACAGGACAAGTTCGAATTACTCTAAGTAGGAGTTCTCGAAGTCGAGGAAGGGGACAACGTAGAAGGATGTATCGTCGCAGGACTTATTTCTATAATGATTCAGACTCGAAGCCTGAAGTTATCAGGAATTTCCCAAGAGCGATGTGAAATGAGTTAAGAGATTGAAGGGCTGAACGAAAGGAAGGAGAAAAGAAATTTTGGGAGTAAGGAATTTAAAATGGGCCCTGATGCTTCCATTCCTGAACATGTACACATTTTTCAGTTAAAAAGAGATGAATTATCTAATTACATAAAGATTACTGATAGGGAAGCATTAGCTATTTTGGCGGACTCTCTTCGAGAGACTTGGGGCGATGTTTTAACTGAGATTTATCATGATATTTGGCCTAGTGCATCTTTTACATATATGTACAAGAGTTACTATTCAATTGGTATATGTACGTCCTATCAAACATGTAAGTTGTTATTATGTGTTTTATTTTAATGAAATTATGTTATTTATCTCTCCAATTATATATATTATTTATTATTTTATTTTGTAATGGAGTGAGACTTGAAATGAAGTACACACTAAGAAGTGATTTTAATATTTATTAAAATATTTAGTTATAGATGATGAATAGAAACAAAGTGACCTTTCGATTCTATACTAAATGTAAAATTAATATTATAACTAATTTGTTTGAGTGTATAATAACATGCATAAATTAACTGCAGTATATTTATTGATGAGTTAAAGTTGTATTATTGTCTCTATTAATAGACATGGCATCGAAAAGTATCATTGCTGACTTGAACAAGGGCGAAAAACTGAATGGTGAAAATTACGACATCTAGAGTCGTAAAATATGGTATGTACTCGAAGAGCAAGATGCTCTTGAAAGTATTAACCATGTTATGAGTCACCCATAGGAGGTAGCACTGCCCAACACAGGAGGGATTTGAAAACTTACAATATTTTAAAAAAAGAAAGATTCCACTGTACGTGAAATTATTGTAAGTTCAGTTGCTAATGATCTCATACATGAATGTGAGCAATATCCTACTGCTCAAGCCATGTAGGCACATTTAAGGGAGGAAATTAGGGGTACAACTGTGACTCACCTTCGACAACTGACAATCAAGTTTGACACATACAAAAAGCGTCATGATCATAGTGTCAAGCAACATCTAAGGATGATGTCAAATATGATTGCTCAACTCAAAAGTACTGGCCATGTTCTCTCTGATGATCAGCAGGTTCAAGCAGTGATTCAGTCTCTTCCCAATAATTGGAACGTCTGAAGGTTAACTTGACCCATAATGATAGCATCAAAACTTTTGCTGATGTTTCCCGTCATGTGGAGCCTGAAGACGAGCGACTTGGTGCTGCTAAAGCTGTACCTAATGCCTTTGTGGCAGAATCAAGTGGTACAAAGAGATCAAGCTTCAAGCGCATGCGAAATTGAAAAAATGACAGAAAGGGTAAGGAGACCGGAGAAGGATCCTCCAAGAAAAGAAACTATCCAAATTCCAAAAAAGGAAAACGGTTCTACAAGAAGAAAGACAAGAGTAAGGTTAAGTGCTACAATTGCCAAGTTCCAGGGCATTTTGCTCGTGAGTGCACTGAGCCGAAAAAGGTAGCATTTCAATACGCATCTCTTAGTGCTATATATGTTTCTAGCATTGTTTTACTAATTGAATCTTATCATGTGTAGATTATAGACTCAAGGGCCACCGACTATGTGAGCCGTGATAGAGAAGTGTTTATGAAGTTTCATCGAGTTCCACCTAGATCAAAGCATGTACATGTGCAAAATAATGCAAAGATTGAAGTCAAAGGGATAGGCACTTACAAAATGGACATACGTGGTGGCCGAACTTCGAAGTTGCGTGACGTTCTATATGTTCTAGACATACGACGAAACTTAGTCTCTGCGTCTGTTCTTCTAGATTTAGATTTCAATTTGAACTTTAGTCACAATGACCTTAGAATTACTCTAGATAATATTTTTTATGGTTTTTGACATCGTTACTTATTGTGTTAGATTGTAATCCTTCTACGTATAACTATTATGTTGACCGTTGTCTTATGGCATGTTATTCTAGCAATAATGGTGTTGATGTTATTACATGGCATGCAAGATTAGGTCACATAGGGCAGGATCGAATGAATAGATTAGCTAAGGAAGGACATTTAGGTTCATTCCCTAAAATTGAAATGCCAACTTGTGAAAATTATCTTGCCGGAAATATTACGCATAAACCATTTGGAAAAGCTAAGAGAGTTGATTTTCCATTACAATTAATAATTTTGATATTTGTGGTCCAATGAATGTAAGGGCTAGGTTTGGTGCTTTATATTTCATTACGTTCATTGACGATTTCACGCGCTTTGGTTATGTCTATTTGATTTCTCATAAATCTAAAGCACTTGAATGCTTTAAGGAATATTTGAATGAAGTTGAGAATCAATTAGACAAAAGGATTAAGACCTCAAGAACTGATAGAGGGCATGAATATCTATCAAAAGAATTTGAAGAATTGTGTAATGAAAAGGACATCACCAATCAGTTAGCTATTCCTTACACACCTCAACAAAATGGTGTAGCAGAAAGGAGGAATAGAACACTACTGGACATGATAAGGTCCATGATGGCGCAGGCAGATTTACCTATTTTCTTTTGGGGAGATGCGTTATTGACTGCAGCCGACATATTAAACAAAATATCTTCTAAATCAGTTTCTTCCACTCCTTATTAGCTATGGACTAATCATAAACCAAACTTAAATGTTTTATGACCTTGGGGTTGTGCTGCATACGTAAAAGATTCTTTTAGCAAGTTTGGTAAATTAGGTCCAAAAGGCAAAAAATATATCTTTATAAGATATTTAGAATAATCTAAAGGGTATGTGTTCATTGGTGAATTAGAGGATGGAAGTTTTAATGAGATTGAATCACGAGATATAACATTTCTGGAAAATAATTTTTCAAATAAGGGCGAAGTAAAGAATGGAGAGCCTCTTCTGACACAGTTGATAATCAAATTGATCAAGATCTTATTCTTGATCTGAATGGGAGTGGGAACTCTCAATCTCAAAATCCATCTGACTAACCTAAATTTTAACTACGAAAAAGTGCCAGGAAAAATATACCCAAGCGGACTTAAGAGATCGAATATTATGTTTTCTTGGTATCTCCCATAGAAATGGATGAGCAAAGTCTTTGACTGAGGCTTTATCGAGCCCTGGAAAGATGAGTGGATGAAAGCAATGAAAAAGAATTAGAGTCCATGTTTTTGTAGGACCTAGTTGACCTTCTTCCAGGGCGGAGAGCCATTAGGAGCAAATGAGTTCTCAACGTTAAACACAAAGCGGATGGATCAATAAAAAGATACAAGGCACGATTGGTGGCAAAAGGCTTTACTCAAGAAGCTGGAATAGATTATGAGGAAACATTTTCACCTGTTGTGAAGTTTACCTCAATTTGTTTACTTTTGGCTATTTTTGTACGTTTGGATTTGGAATTACATCAAATGGACGTGAAGACAGCTTTTCTCAATGGAGAACTAACGAAGAAATCTACATGGAACAACCCGTGGGCTTCATCGTTAAAGGCCAAGACAAGATGGTCTGTAAATTGAAAAGATCTATTTATGGCCTGAAGCAATCTTCAAGGAAATGGTACTTGAGATTTCACAAGGAGGTGATCTCGTATGATTTCACCATGATCACTGAAGACTATTGCATTTACGTGAAGAAGTCCAATGGGATGTTTATAATTCTTTGTCTTTATGTGGACGATATTTTATTGGTCGGAATAATTTGGAGTATTTGAAAAATATCAAGTGATAGCTTTCAAAGTCGTTTGACATGAAAGATATGGGTGAGGCAGACTATATCCTTGAAGTTAAGATCCAAAGAGACCACTCCAAAAAGTTATTGTGTCTATCTCAAGAAACTTATATAAAAAAAAAAAATTTAGAGCATTTTTCGCATGAATAGTTGCAAATCCATGGATACTCCTATACCGAGAAGTGAAATTTTAAGCCTTGAAATGTGTCCTAAGACTGAAAATGAAAAGAGAGACATATCTCGAGTTCCGTATTCAAGTGTTGTGGGGAGCTTGATGTACGCTATGATGTGTACTCATCTGGACATATTTTATGTTGTAGGTCTGGTTAGCAGGTGTCAATCCAATCCTGGAAGGAAAGAGAAATTTTAGATACCTGAAGGAAACTGCTGATTATTCACTATGTTATAGTGGAAATAATTTATAATTGAGAGGATATACAGATGATGATTGGGCTGGTGACTGGAATGATAGAAAATCAACATCCGGCTATGCCTTCTTACTTAATGGTGGTGTTGTTTCATGGAAAAGTAAGAATCAAACCTGTACAACCCTTTCGACGATGGAAGCTGAGTTCGTGGCTAAATCAACCCTATACAGCCCTTTCGACGATGGAAGCTGAGTTCGTGGCTTATGTATCTGCAGTACAAGAAGTTGTTTGGTTGAAGAGATTCTTTTGAGCATTTGAATATTACAAAGAACTCTCAGGGTCCCATGACACTATATTGTGATAGTCAAGCGGCTATTGCATATACAAAAGATCCTAAGTATCACAGCATGACCAAACACATTGACATCAAGTATAACTTTGTGAGAGACATGGTAGCAAGTGGAGAGATAAATTTACAGTACATTCCTACTCGAAATATGATAGCTGATCCTTTTACAAAGGTGATATCTGGAGATCGATTTGAGAAGCATGTTATGGCTCTAGGCTTGAGGATATGACCATGCTTATGTATTGTAAAATAACTTATTATTATAATATGCTCATCAATATTTGACTCTTGAATTTATGTTCATATCTTATATGCATGTGATGATATTTTGTTGACAAAGTGTGTCGAACAAGTCGCAAGATTGACTCTCTCACACGAGTAATCGCCTCTTACGTTGAGAATCATAAAGAGATGGGACCTTATAGAAACTTGAATAGTGAGAGGTCAATTTCACTTGTAAATTTCAGTCTTGACAGCTAGTCGTACTTACGAATTCCACCATTCGATTATAACTTGTTTTGTAAGCCAGATGCGAGTTTCTCTAAGAAGATAGATTGAGGAAATGAGAAATTCGGGTTAAGACATTTGTAGGTGTCTAGACCAAGATCTATGCGGTGTTGAATGAGTAAAACAATTAGACACACACACTAATATATGGTGAGAACACCGTAACACGTGTTTCATACCACGTGTGCTGACAACCAATGTGATAATGGAAGAATTGAAATCTGCTTCTTCATTGTGTGAGATCCCCAAAAGTTATTAACTTTTATTGGAATATCCTTTGACCTTTTATTGTTTCTTGAAGTGCCAATCGATGTTGCTACTTTAGCATGTCACTAATAGCCATGAATGATTTGGCAATGCAGTGCATGTTTAGGTAAGCAATTGATCTGGGATGGATAGTTTCGAGTAGGAAGGGAAGACTACTAAAATAAATAATATTACTTGTATTCATAGGTCGACCATTGCACTTACCATAGGGTAACAAAAGTAATTATGGATAAAGTTATACACGAACTCGAGTTCACCTCTTTTCAAGGATGAGGGATCAAATAACAAGCTATAGAGTAGCGAATGATGTCTAGGGTATTGCGAGTAATAAGATCCTCATGCTAGTAGTGAATCCTTTCCATATGTGATTGGATTTCTACATAGAGCTTTAGTACAACCTTTAATTGGTTTTGGAATATTACAGCTCTTTCTGCTCGCAGGTTGGACCAACTATTTGCCAGTATGAATTGTGTGTCAAAGACTTCGGTCTAGCCCACTATGAGCGAAGTAGGAGATGTTGGATTATGGGTCGTGTGTCGGTCCATGTGGGCTGACCCAACCCGATTAGAAGAGATAAGTAAGAATGGTTAAGAGAAGTTACCACACAATCACGAACTCCTACTAAAGTAAACGTGCAAAAGGAAGTGGTGAGTTATCTTCCTTAACTGCTATTACTCTACCTATTTATGTTAAAGAGAAAACACAGAACTTCTCAAGTGTAGGAATTTTATCTCTGACTAATCCTCTCTACGCGAAAAATACACACAAGTTAAGGCATTTAATTGGTGAAAATTAACTTTGTTTCATAGTGATTCAAAGTAGATTTGGGAGCAATTTTGTAGGTAGCGACTACAACGATTTTCGCTGCGTGTAATAAGGTACACACAATTTGTTGTTCTTGCTCCGTAATTTAGATTAACAAATACAATAGATAACAACCATCCAAACTATTTATACTTCTTTTCCCAATACATATGAAAAGAAGATTTGTGTTTCAATGGTCAGGGCTAAAGCAAGACTCTCGTTCAAGTAGGAACCCTTTTGTCTCCATAGGGTCACCAATGACGCAGAATGTAAGGAAGGGAATAGAATTCTTCACTTCTACAGTCAACCTTGTAGGACGTGAATGCGTACCACCAGTGATTGCCTCTGTCATTCCATGTCTGATTATACCTTCTCTGTAGTGTGTTGTCTAGAAAATAAGCCACGATTCCCGCAACAAAAGCTTTCGACGAGAAGGGCACATTGACCATGTCGTTGAGCTGAACAATAAGAAACCAGAAAAGCTCTTAATACAAGACTAGAATGAAACACAAGTCAAATGTTAAGATATACATTCAGAAGTTCAAAATGCAAATTTAATTTGATATATACCCATCTTCTATGCGTGTGAACAGGTCCATAACCAGCAATAGCAGTATACTCATTGAAGTACTGTGGCACGGACAAACCCAGAAAGACGGAGAAACCTAATATAAACTTGGTGCGGAAACTATTAAGATTGCAAAACTGAAGGAAGCTTAAGCCTCCGGCTCCTGCAAAGAATCAACAACATAAGAACCTACAATCTTATTAATTAGCAAACTATATGAATAACATGAAAGATTTTGGCACTGATCCAGCGCATGTGCTTGCCTTACTATATTTACATACCTACATAAGGGAAGAGAAGGCAATACAAAGCACCTACAATGGGTGTTGGAATTGAAGCAAAGAACGCTCCATATTTCCCTGATGATAATAGTGTTGTCAAGATAAATCCACGTAGGGTGGGGGAGAGAGCAATCAAGCATCAAGATAACCCACAAAAATATAATTGTTCGACAAAACAGTTAGAGAGGTGAAGATTTACCGAGAATTGAAAAGAAAATCATGAACCCAGCAGATATCTGGACAACTCTTCTACTGCCAACACTTGTCTGTGCTATAAGGCCAGCATTCTCACTGCATGTGAACAAAGGAAAAGTCAGTTCTTCTTAGTCAACTAATGTAATCCTAAGAGACTATTTGCTAGCTGCAGAAGGTTTTCGTCTAGACTTACACAGAAACAGAAGATCCAATCCCAGTGCCAAACAATCCTGATAGTAAAATCCCAACTCCCTGAGGTAGAACCAGGATATTTCAAAATAAAGAAAGCAAGAAGGTTCATCTTACGAAGAAACTTAGGGAGCAAGGTTGCAAGGGGTAGCTAGGGAGCCCTTAGTCAAGAGGTTAGTTACCCTCTTCGGTATCGGCAGAGAAGCACCGATATTGACATGACGTGGGTGTGGGTGTGAGTGTTGGATCCGTACCGGATCTAGTAATTTTGAATACTTTGACCAAAATTGACCAGGGAAATTTGGGACAAGTATAATGATTTCTAAAATCAAAACAAATGCTAAGATAAAATTGAAGAAAATGATTATCTTGTATATAGAGATTTCTATGTCAGTCTTTTTCCTTTTAATTCCTTCTCGAATTCTCCTTTGGAAATGTAAAAGGCATACAACTTCCGATTAGTAAATACTTTTTTATTTTCTTATTAGCTTAGTTCAAATGTTAATATCCTTCACTCTTTTATGGTTACTAAACTTGTAATCCTTTTCCTGCAGTCTACAAGCAACACGTAAGTTTTTTACATAATGACTCATTATTTAGGCATAATTTTATAACTTTACTTTTAGATATTTAAATTATTTTTTACTGAACCCCTACATCTGTATCCGTATTTGGATCTCTCCCAAAATCATCTTCGGATGTATCCTTGAATCTCAAAATTTAATTAATAAAGAATCTGAAGGTCAAATCCGCACTAGTATCAGACACCTGCCCCGAGTTTGAGCAACTTATTGTTTCATAGCCACTACAGGAAGTGGTGGGGGAGTTTTTCGGCCTTGGTCAGTCATCTCCGATGATTGACCTGTGAAGAAAGTGGCCATCACACACCACTTGTAGCTTGAATGTTCATCCGCCGACGCCTGAAGGCATGTGCACCCACAACTTTGGTTTATAGTTTTATCTTCAGTCTTGCCTTCCTTTTTCTGGTGACTCCTAGGGCTTCTCTGGTTAATAGAATAGAATTTGTTGGAAGAGGATTTTGTTCGATTCACATGCTGTTTGGTTCACTTCTTGGGTTATTGCAGGTTTCACGAATCTATTTTGTTTCGTAAGTATCTCAGATCTGATTTCTTTTGCTTATGTGGCTGCATGACTCTTGTTTTGGTGTTGGGTTTTTGTTATTTGTGGGTGTATGATATTTAGCTTAGAGTGTATATGTATTTATATATACAACATCTCATGTTTACTCGTGTTTCGTGGATTTCAGATGTAAAATGTATTAATTTATATTAATTCGTGGTGTTTTCATGTGTAGGAATCATCCGAAAGCAATTGGGGGCGAAAGATGAGAGATTAGAGCCAAAACGGAGGAAAAACGGGAAATGTTGAATTTTAGCGCCATAGGCAGCGCCCCACGACACCTATGGCGTTGTGGACAGAATGTTCAATTTTCCAGCGGTAGGGCTAGCGCCCCATGCTGTCCTGGACGCTGGTGACGGGAATTTCTTCAACTTGGCCTGGGACAAGGTTATTTTCGGCCCTAGACCTACCCAACGCGTATAAAAGCAAGACTAAGCTTATTTTTGGAGGGGAGACACCACTTTGAAAGAAAAATACACACGAGAAACATTCGGGAGCGAAGATATCTCAGCTTTGTTCATCTTTTCTTAGTATTTTTTAATTATCCAACCCTTGTGAAATTGTTGATATTATCATGAGTGGCTAAAACCCATAGTTCTGGGGTTGTGATTTAGCTATGAATATTGTTGTCTAAAATTGACTTAACCTTAATTATAATTCACCAATATATGGTTGTTTCTTCAATTTGTGATTAATTGCTTTATTGTCTGGCCAGGAGTTAGGTTCTATTTACTATCTATGCTATGCTTGGGAAAGCCATGTTTAGGTTAGAGAAGAATTGAAGAGAGCACGATCTTAACTCTG
>MCJB01000059.1:1116-18042 GCA_002018475.1 Nicotiana obtusifolia
TGACAGTTGTGGTTAAGATTGCATTTGATGCAGTATTGAAATCCTTGAAATGCGGCACCAATTGATCTTCAGGAAGAACAGCAGGATTTATGAGTGAGGATGCAGCTCCGGTGTCGATGAAAGCAATAACTCGAGTTGGTTTATCCCATTTGGATGTATAGACCTTGAGTTTTACTTAAGGAACGACTGTGAGAGCATTGATCTCCTCTCGGGCCTCGATCACTGGTTTTGAGATTTGGTACTGATCATTTCCTTGATCTTCATAGATATCAAGAGAAAATATAGTTTCTTCATTGGGTTCGTCGTCCACAGAGAATATAGATTCAAGGTCCTCCTCTTTTGCAAGATGTATGCCAGTGTAATCTTCAATTTCTTGCAGGAGTTTGACAGATCTTCTTGATTGGGGGCAATTTTTTGCAAAATGTCCAATTTTGTGGCAAATAAAGCATCTGTCCTTCTTGTGAAAATTTCCTGACCGTCTGCGCCTGAAATATTTTGTGCGCCTTTTGGATCTCGGACGTCCATCTGGAATTCTTGGCCATCTGAATCTCCTGAATTCTTTCTGTCGTCTGGACGAGCTACAGGAACATCCTGATCCGGTGATTAGATCAGCTTTGCGGCATGCTTTGTCAAGCGCTGGATTGTGCTGGATAATTTGCTTTAAGGCTGAGCGCTTGGTACAAATGTCATCTAGTGCGACGAAGATAGCCTGCCTTATGTAACCAATCTGTGGGATGGTTATGGACTGGAATTTTTCTTCAATGATGGTCATGGTCCTGCTTGCCAGTAGCTTTGGAAGTGACGAGACAAAGGCTTGCTTCAGATTGATATCGCAGCCGATCTCAAAGTATATCTTGGCCATTTTTTGAAAGTGTATGTCAATGTCATTTCTGTCGAATGACACACACTTCATCTCGAAGAGTTGTCTATGCATTTTCTCCTGTCTTTGGCCAGTATCTCCGCAGAAGACTTCATGTAGAATGCGGATGTTGAAGGCAAAGTCTTGGGAAGTAAGAAACATATTCTTGTCTTGAAATGCAAGTGAGTTCCACCAATCTCTGAGGATTCCAGAGAATCGTGAAGTGAGTTCCGACAGGATGGAATACTTCTCGCGTTCTACCAAATTTTTGGTCACCATCCAGGTGTAGAAGTCTTGGATTCTCTGAGGCCAGTGTGAAACCTTGACGTCGTCTAAGGTGAAAGTATGGAAGCCAGTTCCAACTGGTTTGGACGCCATGGGCTCAAATCTTCTTTCTGGGATTGGTTCATTGGTCATGCCTTCTTGTTCGTCATCTACCTCAGATACCTCTGGCTCTCTTGGCTGATTGACAAATATTGGGAGATTATCGTTTTCGGAAGAGTTCGTCATGGATTCATTGCTTGATTGAAAGCTATCTTCCGTTGAGTCATCTTCTGATGAATTTAGGGATTCGGACCACGGAGTCTCTTCTTCTTCTGATATGCATCTTGGTTGAGAGACATAGAGGTCTGGAGCCTTTTGGTCAGAAATCATCAGATTTTCTGGGTTGGATCCTTTCGAACTTTCTGCATGGTCTCGCCTTTTCTTGGCTTATTTTTGTGCTGCTTGGGCATCTTTCCGTTCCAAAACCCATTTTGCAATATCAAACTCCTATTCTTCTTTTGCGAGTTGGGTGAAGGAGAATGGATTCCGTGAGGCAGACGGAAAAGTAGAAAAGGTGGTGTCTAATTTAGGTGGGGAATATGGTTGTGGAGACATCGGGAAAAAGGTAAATTTTGGGGTGACAACTGGAGTTGTTTGTGGCTGAAGGTGGTCATTTCTCAGGTGCTGGATCTGTTCTTTGATGGAAACTGTCTCCTTCTGTTGTTGTTGGAAGAAGTGGAAAAGTGAAGTTCCTGGCGGACAAATCTCATATTGTAAATTTGCCAACCTCTGTTCCAATTCTTTGATTAGTCCTTCATGGCGAGACGATGTGTTCTCCATTTATTTCTCGATTGTTTCCACCTTGCTCATCATTTTGTTTTGTGTATGAGCCACGTTCTTTATGGTGTTGCCAATATTGGTTAGGACTTTGTTTTGGCAGATGGAGTTTTCGGACTGCTAGTTTATTGTTGCCTCGATGTCACTTGTTGGGGGTTTTTCTCCAGTAGGCAGCACTACGTTTTTCTTGGGAATTTTTGGTGCATGGCTAATTCCCTCTTTTTCAAAAGGTTGTAGTGAAGGAAAATCGTGAGTATGACTGGAGCTTGAAGAACTCATCATGAATATTTGTGGTTGCGGGGGATTTTTGATTTTTGGAATGGGTGGAGTCTTAAGATCGAGTGGCTTTTTGGGTTGTGAAGTATGGACTGGTGGTGACTCGGGGTTAGGTGTAGTTTCACTATCCTCCCAGCTTGAAGTGAATTTTTCTGGAAGTTTTGGCCACTCTTGGGTTTTGTAACTGACAAGAAATTCATATTTACCAGGACGGCTTAATGAGCCAATTGAAGGGTCTTTATTTTCATATTTGGCTCGAATTTTATTAACTCAGAATAGCCTTAGCCTATTAAGGATCGGGGTTTGCCTTAGTAGGTCTTACTTGCCCTCGAGTTTTATTAACTCGGAATGGCCGTAGCCTATTAAGGATCGGGGTTTGCCTTAGTAGGTCTTACTTCCCCTCGAGTAAGTTTGCTTTTCGGTGAGTCCCCAAGTGGAGCGGTGTTTAAATGAACAAAAATTAAAGTGGCCCTTAGGCTTGTTTGATCGGAGATAAGATATTTGTATATAAGAGATCTTTATTCTCATTCATGTTCTTGTACAATCTATCTAGGCACGATTCCTTCGACCGTTTGAGCCTTACATGAATCCTAATGATCTTTGATTCTAGAGATGTTTTCCCAAGCCAAAGTAGTCAAGCAGCCCTCCAATATTTGAGGTCGATTGATGATTAACATCGAATATTGTTGTCACCGATTTGTTATCGGCCTTCAAATCTAAGTTAGCACGATTTACTAGTTGCCTCGTTAAAAACCTTGCCGTAAAACCCAGTTTGGGACAAAACCGATTCAAGGGAAAAATAGTGCAACGTGTGCTTTCAGTCTTAATATCCCATACTCCCCAATTCAAGGCAACTTTATTCGATACCTGCGAATGTTAGTTTGCCGATGTAGAATAAAAACAAATAATAATTAGGAACGAAGGATCGTACCTTAGCAGTAGTACCATTTCAAGTGACTTATGTTCCAATTGCTTGGTAGTTGTTTGCCATCCATTGTTCCAAGCTTGTAGGATCACTTTCCGGTGATTTTTATGACAGAGTAAGGTCCCTCCCAATTCGGTCCCAATTTCCCTTCATTCGGATTTCGTGTGTTGGGTATGGCCTTCCTAAGTACTAAATCTCCGATATTGAAGTGTCGAAGATGGGTTCTCCTGTTGTAGTATCTTTCGATCTTTTATTTTTGAGCGGCCAATCGAACGAGGGCAGCTTCCCTTCTTTCATCCAGTAGTTCCAAATTCATATTCATAGCCTCGTGGTTCGATTCCTCGGTTGCATAGCAGAATCTGACACTTGGTTTACCGACTTCGACCAGTATCAAAGCTTCGGCACCATAAACCAGGAAAAAAGGAGTGGCTCCAGTGCTCGATTTCTCGGTCGTGCGATATGCCCACAGGACTTGGGGCAATATTTCCTTCCATTTTTCCCCTTGCATCGGTTAATCTCTTTTTGATATTTCAAAGTATTGTTTTGTTGGTAGATTCGGCTTGTCCATTTCCACTGGGGTGGTAGGGCGTTGATAGGATTCTTTTGATCTTGTTATCTTCGAGGAATTTTGTCACCTTGCTGCCGACGAACTGTTTCCCGTTGTCGCACACGATCTCTAATGACATTCCAAATCGACATATGATGTGATCCCAAAGGAACTCGATTACTTCTTTTTCCCTAACCTTCTCATATGCCTGCGCTTGCACCCATTTAGAGAAATAATCAATCATAAAGAGAATGAATTAAGCCATACCTGGTGTGTAGGGAAGAGGGCCAACGATGTCCATTCCCCACTTCATGAACGACCATGGTGATAAGACTCGAGTGTCACGTCTCTTCGGGTTGATGGATCATCGGGGATTGCCTTTGGCATTTGTTACATTTTTGAACGAACTCCTTCGCATCCTTTTCCATGTCGATTCAATAATAACCAGCTCTGATTATTTTTTGGATTAGGGGTTTGGCACCGTAATGATTCCCACAAGTGCCTTCGTGGATTTCTCTTAAAATTTATTCAGTGTCACCCAATCCCAGACATATCGCGAGGGGGCCGTCGAATGTTCTTCTAAATAAAGTTCCATCATCGGACAAGCAGAATCAACCCGCCTTTGTACGCAAGGCTCTTGATTCTTTTGGATAGGAGGGGAGTTTTCCGGAGCTGAGATATTCTATGTATTTGTTCCTCCAATCCCAGGTTAGACTCGTCGTATTGATTTTCGTGTGGCCTTCTTCCACTACCGACCTCATGAGTTGTACGACCTTTTCAGATTCGATCTCATCATCTTCGACTGACGATCCCAAACTGGTGAGGGCATCGGCTTCGCTATTTTGCTCTCAAGGTATGTGTACTAAGGTCCATATTTTGAACCTATGTAGCTTAACTTGTAGTTTGTCTAAATATCTTAGCATCCGTCCTTCTCTGACCTCGAATGTTCTGTTGACTTGATTCACCACAACAAGGGAGTCGCACTTAGCTTCGATTATTTCCGCTTCCTGGCTTTTAGCTAGTTCTAAACCTGCAATCATGGCCTCATACTCTGCCTCATTGTTAGTTAACTTTACAGTCTTGATAGATTATCGAATTGTATTACCGGTTGGGGGCTTTAGCACGATGCCAAGCCTCGATCCCTTCGCATTAGAGGCACCATCTGTGAACAGGGTCCATACTCCCGAAGGAGTCCCCGGTCCGGCCAGTAGCTCTCTTTCGACCTCGGGTATTAGGGATGGTGTAAAATCGGTCAAGAAATCAGCCAACACCTGAGATTTGATGGCAGTTCGGGGTCGATATTCAATATCGTACCCGCTTATTTTGATAGCCCATTTGGCCAATCGGCCGGAGAGCTAGAGCTCGGGTTTATGCATTACATTTCTTAACGGGTATGTCGTTACAACGCATATGGGATGACACTAGAAATAAGGCTTCAGTTTTCTGGAGGCGCTCAACAAAGCGAGTGCCAGTTTTCCAAGTAAGGGTACCTAGTCTCGGCCTCGCCTAAGGTTATGCTAACATAATAAATTGGAAACTGCGTACCTTGCTCTTCTCGAACTAGAACTCCACTTACCGCTACCTCCGAGACCGCAAGGTAAAGGTACAGATGTTCACCTATCTTCAGTGTATGTAGCAAGGGCGGGTTAGACAGATACCTTTTGAGCCCTTCTAAAGCATGTTGGCATTCCGGTGTCCGTGAAAAGTTGTTCTTCTTTTTCAATAGATCGAAAAATCGATGGCTTTTATTGGACGATCTTGAAATAAATCATCCCAAAGCGGCTATTCGGACTGTCAGCTTTTGTACAACCTTCACATTATCTACGACTGTGATATCCTCGATAGCCTTGATCTTTTCGGGGTTGATCTCGATTCCACGATTCGAGACCATGAAACCGAGGAACTTGCCCGAGCACACACCAAACGCGCATTTCTCCGGTTCAATTTCATGTTTTATTGCTTCAATACGTCGAATGTTTCCTGCAAATGGTCCAAATGGTCCTCTGCTCGCAGGGACTTAACTAACATGTCGTCAATATAAACTTCCATTATTTTTCCTGGTTGTTTTTCGAACATTCGGTTTATTGGGCATTGGTAAGTGGCTCCTTCATTTTTTAACCCAAATGGCATCACGTTGTAACAGTATGTGCCATATTTAGTGATGAATGATGTTTTTTCTTGATCAACCGGGTCTATTCGTATTTGGTTATAGCTAGAGTAAGCATCGAGAAAAATAAGGGTCGCATGGCCAGTGGTAGCATCGATCATGCAATCGATGTTGGGTAAAGGGAAAAAAAGAGTCTTTTGGGCATTCCTTATTTAAATCCTTATAATCTACACACATTCTTAGTTTATTCCCTTTTTAGGAACTACTACTACGTTTGCTAACTATTCCGGGTATCTAACCTCCCGAATCGACCCTATCTTTAGAAGTTTAGTTACCTCATCCTTGATGAATGCGTGTTTGATCTCGGACAAAGGCCTCCTTTTTTGCTTGACCAGTTGGAACTTCGGATTTAGGCTCAGCTTGTGAGTAGTAATCTCCGGGCGTATACCTGTTATATCAAGGTGGGACCAAGTAAAGCAATCTTCGTTAGTTATAAGGAATTGGATAAATTTTGTCCTGAGCTCGGAGCTTAGGCCAGAGCCAGATATACCTTTCGTTCGGGCAAGTCTTCTCGGAGTGTGACTTGCTCGAGTTCCTCAACCGTCTTTTTGGTGCTGGGAATTCCGTAATCGTCATCCTAGACATATGTTTATTTATCCACGTTTGTCGAAGATGATGTCTGTGATTGCTATTTTATCTTGCTCTCGAACCTTTGTGAAGGAACTGTTGGTGCTGGTGTTATTTCTTCCACCACGAACATCTCTTTCGCAGCTGGTTGTTCCCCGTAAACCGTTATAATTCCATGGGGTGATGGGAATTTCAACACTTGGTGCAGCGTCGAAGGCACGGCTCTCATATCATGGATCCATGGTCCCCCGAACAGAGCGTTGTACCTCATGTCCCCTCCTATTACGCAAATCTTCGTTTCTCGAATGGTTTCGACAGTGTTTATTGGTAACGTTATTTTGCCCTTGGTGGTTTCACATGCCATATTGAACCCATTGAGTAATCGGACTGTAGGAACGATTCGATCCGTCAGGCCGAATTGTTCTACGACCCATGATCGGATTATATTGGCTGAACTGCCTGGGTCAATCAATACTCTTTTTACTCTAACTCTGTGTATAAGCACAGATATTACTAGTGCTTCATTGTGGGGTTGCATAATCCCTTCCGTATCTTCCTCGCTAAAATGTAAGATCCCCTCTGTCGCGTAATCTCGAGTGCACTTTTCCCTGGTGATTGATATCTTGGTGCGTTTCAGCATCGGACCTTGAGGGGTATCTACTCTGCTGATAATCATGTTGATCGTGTGTTTTGGCTCATCCTGGATTGCCTATTTATTTCTATTTCCGAAATGATTCTTTGCTTGGTCTCTCAAGAATTCTCGAAGATGTCCATTATTGAGAAACCTTGCTACCTCCTCTATCGATTGTCGACAATCTTCTATTCTATGATCGTTAGTACAGTGATATTTGCATATCAGATTAGGATCCCTTTGGGCTGGATCAGATTGTAACGGTTGAGGCCACTTAGTGTCTTTGATATGACCGATAGCTGATACGATAGTGGGTGCATCAACCATGAAATTGTACTCCGATAACCGTGGTGCCTTTTGATGACCGGTGGTCCTCTCGAAGTTGCCTTTAATTATGGGCCCTCAGTTATTCTAACCTCGAACATTTCTCCTTTCGTGTCTTGGGGAGTTTTGCCTTGCTGTAGTGATTTTTCTATCCCCATGATATGGCCGATGCCGTTCTCTATTCAATCTTGGTTCATGATAAATCTCCCTTCGAACTCTATCATGAGTTCTAATGGGATAAATGGATCCCGAAGGGGCTCCAAGTTGAGCATCTTCGACTCTAATTTTCGTTTGGTATCGGTTATGTACATCGGCCCACGTGACGGAAGGATATTCTATCAAGTTTTGCTTGAGTTGCTGTGAAGCCGTCGAGCTTCGAACGTTGAGCTCTTGGGTGAAGGCCTGAATAGCCCAATCGTCTGTGACCGGTGGCAGGTCCATCCGTTCCATCTGAAAACAAGTTACGAATTCTCTGAGCATCTCGTTATCCTTTTGTCTGACTTTCAAAAGGTCTGACTTTCGCGTTTCAACCTTGATGGCACCTGCATGTGCTTTTACAAAAGAATCTGCAAGCATAGCAAATGAGTCGATGAAATTAGGGGGGTAAGTTGTGATACCATGTCATGGCACCCTTCGACAAGGTTTCCTCGAACTTTTTCAAATGAACAGATTCGATCTTGTCGTCTTCCAAGTCGTTCCCTTTTATAGCACATGTGTATGCGGTCGCATTCTCGTTTGGATCGGTCATTCCATTGTACTTGGGTATTTTCGGCATGCGGAATTTTTTGGGTATTGGTTTTGGAGCAGCGCTCGGTGGGAAAAGTTTTTGTACAAAATTTTTTGAATCTAGGCCCTTTAATATCGGGGGTGCTCCTGGGATTTGATCCACCCTGGAGTTGTACGTTTCCACCTTTTTGTCATTTTCCTTGATTTTTTTCTCTCCGGATTCAACTCGTCTGGTTAATTCCTCGAGCATCTTCATAATCCCGGATTTTTCCCCTGATTCACCTTCATTCGGCTCTCCCGTAACTAGTTCATTCCTAGGAACAGTTCCCCGAGAAGGGCCAAACTCAGCTTTTATTGATACTTGGCTTCGATTTTGTAACTGAGCTATGGCTGCCTGTTGGGCTTGCAACATTTCGATGATCATCCTGAGGCTGATCCCGTCCCTTTTGTCATTTTGGGGATTTTGTGTCGTTGACCGAGGTTCCCTACAAACGCTATTTGACAAGTCAGTAGTTTGATCTGCATCGACTGCCAGTTGTGAATTAGCATCGATCGGAACTTCATCAACGGGTGCTATGTTGTTGTTTTCACCTTGATGATCGAATTCATTATCGACGTACAAAGGCATAGATTGAGAATGCGACATAGCCGTATTGCAACCTGAAATCAGAGATACTTCAGAGAGCAAGTGTAAAACAATTTGCGTGACAAAAAATTATATCAAACACTCACTATTATCCTTAGCCCCACGGTGGGTGCCAAACTGTTTACCCTAAATTTCGAATAACAATTGAATTTACATGTGGTTTTAAGGATATGTGACTCAATTTGATACAAGTAACGAATAATATAACGAAAATTAAAGTCAATAGATAAATGGAGAAGAGATGCAGATCACAAGCGTTGGCTGATTTTTCCACGATGAAAAGTAAATATAAATGGAACCAGATGAATAAAGTAATGTAGAAAAATAATAAAAGCTGTTTTCTTTTCTTTGTATTGATGATTTTCGTGAGATGGCCTTTGGACAATTACATTGCCCCTTTATGTAGTTGGGGGATAATCTTTTATACAAGGTAAGAATCTGTTTACAAAGTAAAATATCCCTTGATTATCCCTTGATTTGCTGGTTTAACGGTCTTATTGATTGATGCCGAGATTCCCGCCGTGATACTCACCTATCATAGATTTTCTGGTCCTTTCGTCATTCAAATTTGATGACCTACCCTAGAACGTTTCCTGAAATCGAGCTCGATAGACTCAGTTCGGTCATCCTGGATTTGTACTCTGATTCAATGTCATTTGGTCTCGACCTTCGATCTTTGGTGCCTCGACCCCGATTTATCGAGCAGTAATCGTGATGGATACTAACCGTATAAAATCGAGCCCAATTTGACTATATATGGGCGGGCCCGAGTTCGACCTCATACAACTATCTGCCCTTTCAAAACTAGGTTTATGGGTTCATCTGCTCCAAGAATCCAAAATCAGCACGAATACATACTTTGGTTTGGGCCGCTCCCTCTTTAGGAAAAAGGGATTCACGATGACCAATAAAAGGTTCATACTATATGCTCTCTTGTGATTGATCCAAATCACTGACATTGAAGTTCATCAACTTAAAAAGATTCTGGCCATGAACTTTTTATCAATCATTAGTGTGTAGGGTGAAATTGGTTTATATTAAATGCTCGAATAATTACATGACACATGGAATCGAAGGCAGGTGGGAAGTGAAGGGAGTGAAAACCAAAATCGATTATAGCAGCTTCGGTCGGTATCAGGTAGATCCGAGGAGAACGTGGTCAACGGAAACAAATGTCACCAAATGGCATTTAATGAAGAATATTCCTCAATATTGAATATGCAACCATTGTAGAGAATTTTGGCACTCATAGCCAGCCGTTACATATTCATCAATGGCTCCCATTATTTTCATTTAAGAGGGGCTTGATCCTAGGATCTTGTTTTCTAGGTATAGCTATAAAAAGGGACTTCAACAACCATTGTAATACACGAAATCTTTGGAAAAATTTATGCTACATTATATTCTTAAGCTAAATAATACAACTCTATTTTCTGTCTAGTACTGTTCTTATCGCTGTCTTCGGAAGCCTTGCTCTCAGAACCAGATTTGTTATTCCTTTCAATTTCAACGCTAAAGTCTCACTTTTTTTTAATTTGTTTATCATTTTGGGATCAAAACAGGTTTGCCTTCTATTAACCATGCAATCAATTCAATTGTACTGTTTTACGGGTAAACAGTTTGGCGTCCATCGTGGGGCTTAAACAGCTGCGTAATTGAGTTGATCCTTGCATCTATTATTAACTTGTTTGATTCCTTGTTTCATAGCAAAAAAGAAAATGACAGCTATGATGTCAAAATCACACACAACGTTGAGGCACAAGAAAATCTGCCTCAACAGGAGGATTCCATCAGGGACACCTCGCAATGAGCGGGACGTAGCAACTCCGGTCCATGGAGGATAATATCCCCGGCAGGTGTGGGAGACAACTTCTGATGACGCTGAAGATGAGCATGTTGCGGAAACAGTAGGGATCCTGAGAGAGTAGTAAAAAGACCATCATGGGCCATCTCTGAAGGCAAGACCAGGTCATGTCAGAACTAAAGCATGCATTGTCAGGCGCTTCCAACAACGCGAATGGAAGAGGCCTAGCTCCTCCCGGTATTCCCACAAATCAAGCGGCTCAAAGAGTTGATAACAACACCCTGAGGGGTAAGGTCGGCTTCGAAGAAGCCGGGGGGACTGATAGCGGATCTGGTAACGACAACGACAATGATCCTTTCAAAATCAAACTCATGAGATTCATGAGAGAAATGAACGAACAGATGATCAGAACGCGAAAGAGTTCCACGCTCAAATGGACACAATTCCAGGCACACCACCAGTATTGAAGGGCCAAAACTCGAAGAAGTACACTCAATTGCCGTTTAAACCGAGCGCAACACCGGAATTGATTCTGAAACGATTCAAAAAGCCGGACATACCGAAGTACAATGGGACTTCTGACCCTCAGGAGCACATCACAACTTATACCATGGCAGTCAAAGGAAACGACTTGGTCCAACATGAGATCGAGTCGGTTTTGTTGAAAATATTCGGGGAAACCCTCACGAGTGGGGCCTTGACATGGTATTCCCTTTTACCCGAACATTGAATTGATTATTTTGAAATGCTCGCAGATTCTTTCATTAAGGTCATGCCAGGGCTAGGAAGTTCCATCCTTGGAAGGCGGGCATATTAAGAATTTCTCAAGGAGAGTCTAAATTGCTACATGAGTTCGTGATTAGTTTTCAAAAGGAAAGGATACAGTTACCGGCCGTGCCAGACGAATGGGCGCTGAGTGATACCTGCCGGATGGGCATGCCTAAGGATTTTCAAGTCAACATCATAGCTTTATGTTGTATCCAAACGCACATGCAAGTATACGCGGTCGTCAAGTAATAAAGTAACTAAAAATCGGATGTCGAACCCACGAGGACTTGTGATTAACTATTAACTAAATTGGAATATCCTAATTATCTGAACAAGAATTAAACCCAAAAGTAGTGATGTTAAAGTAACTAAACTAAAAAGAAAATAACTAATGGACTTTGAACAAAGAAAGATTAGATTTTTATGTTATCAATGTAATGAAAACGATCCAGGGGTATGGGCTATCTAACATTCCTATTGTATTCTTCAATTAAATAGTTAACTAATTTATCTAGCTTATTGGTTGACAGGGTTAATATCGCTAATAAGAATCTGTCGAGTTCATACTTGCCTATTCATGCTAACCTGACGCCTATGTGCCTATAGAATTAGAACTAATAAGAAAGCATTTATAATTCATGTACATCAACCAAGCAAGGCAATTAGTTATATGTCTATCCTAACCGCGAATCCGTTCCCCGATGCCCAGGTTCAAGAACATGCTCTACTCAATCCTATATGCAATCTTGAACTCCCACTTTCAGATTCGTAGATAGTATTTAATTGGTGATCAAGCAATTAAATAATTAAGCGCAGGTTGAACAAATAAACCAATACGATAAACTAAGAAACTAAAATTAATATCTGAAAAACAATATTCATGAAAAAATCATAACCCTAGAACGTGAAGTTTAGCTCCACATAGACATGGTAGCCAAACAACAAATCATACAAAGAAACATAAAAATTACTAAGTTTGGCGTAGATGGAATTTGGTGAATTTTGGCCTTCGCGGCGGCTCTATGCTTGTGTTTTCCTCTCAAAAACGTCCTCCCCCCTTAAAAATAGGTTTCTAACCCCTTTTATATGAGTTGCAGAGTGTGTAGGGCTAAAATAACTAAGACCCGGACGAAATAGGACAAGTCATCATCACCAGCGCCCAGGGTAGCGTGGGGCGCTAGCCCTGTGGCTGGATGTTTTATGCTTCTAGAAATTGGGCCATAGGTAGCACTCCACGCTGCCTGTGGCGCTCAAATGTGCACTTTTGCCTTTTCTTTCCATTTTCGCTTCAATTCGCACACTTTCGTCCCAATTGCATCCGAATGATTTCTACACATAGAAATACCACAAATTAGCACAAATCATTATATTATACATCCGAAATCTACGAGACATGAGCACAATGTGAGGCAATATACATAAAAATATGCATACTTTAAACTGAATATCACATTGGAGTGCTTTAAAGGAGTCAAGATCAAAAAGGCCCTACTTGTAATAATTGACTATACTTAGCTTCTTAAAATTAACGTAGGGGTATTTGGGTCATTTGTAGCCAAATACCCACTCTAGTATAAATAGACCTTCAGACTTTTATTAGGTAGACTTGATGAATGATAAACTTGAAGACATGCAAGTTTCACACTCTATCCTTATCTTTTAATTAATGCATTTATGTTTATGTCTTTAATTTATTTATTATTTCTTTGTTTATGTTTTTATTAGTGTTAAATTAGTCTTAGTTGGTGAGCAATTAGTAGTGAATGCTTAATTGCTTAACTAGTTTATCCGGATTTTCAAGAGTTGCCAATATCTTGAGGGTTTTCATAGCTTAGGATTACAATTGATTGAGTTCATAGAGGTAATTAGGCTTAATATCCTAATTTGTTCTTGTTCTTCCATTAAATTGTAGGTCTAGTTCTTATTTTCATAGCATATGATTACAATTGATTAAGTTCATAGAGGTAATTAGGTTTCATTTCCTAATTGGTTCTTGTTCTTCCAATCAATTGTAGGTCTATCTCCTATTTTTGATTCCGCGTATTTTGCTGTATCCGTATTTTCGTTCATAGTCCATATCACTGAGGTATTTACTAAGGGATTGAACCCGAGGAGCTTCGACGCCTCCCAAAAGCTGAAAGAAAGCCTGCTCGAGTTCCAAGAAACCACATGGGCGGATGTCCATAACCGTTATGAATCAAAGATAAGGATATAAGATGATCAGCTCGGGTTCCCGGCATCAACCAAGGGTCGGGATCGAGAAAAGAATAGGGATAAATCTAAAGATGATTTTAATGCAGATCGGCACTCTTCCAAGGGCCGAAGGACGCAGTACCAAAGGATTTCGGTTAGCGGATAGGTTCACCCCCAATAGAAGAACTGACTACGGAAGAAACAATAGGTTGTTGTAGGACAAAGACGTATCGAGCTCCTAGGGTTCCACTTATCCTAGGCTATCAGAGTATAATTTCAGCGCTAGCGTAGTGGAGCTGGTATCGGCAATAAAAAACATTAAGGAAGCACAGTTCCCTAGGCAGATCAAATCTGATCCCAGCCATAGGGATCCTAATTTATGGTGTGAATATCATAGGACTCATGGACACCAAACTGGGGACTGCCGACATCTGCGCGAAGAGGTGGCAATGCTGTTGAAGAACGGCCATCTCAGGGAATTCTTACGTGACTGGGCCAAGAACAATTATGGCCGCAGTCGAGACAATGCAGAACCCTCGAAGATAGGGGAAGACCCCCCTTGACTAACTAGCAACATGATTTTCAGGGGGAATAGATAAATGGTGTAACCTTCTTGGCAGCAAAAAATACAAAGGTATCGGTGACTCATAGCAAGAGACTCCGGGAATTTGCCGAAGACGGCGTCAGCTTCACGGAAGAAGATGCTGATGGACTTCTTCTGCCGCACAATGATGCCCCGGTAATTTCCCTTAAAGTCCTAGATTTCGAGATTAAACATGTTTTGGTTGACCCAGGAAGTTCAGCCAACATCATGCAATGGAGAGTGTTGGAACAAGCCAAACTAACTGGAAGCATCACTCCCCGTAACAAAGGTCCTTGTTGGGTTCAACTTAGCGAGTGTAACAACCCGGGGGGAGATCTTACTGCCCACGAATGCCTAAGAAGTCACGAACACCACCTTATTTGAAGTGGTTGGACGGCGACATGGGCTACAACACAATTCTTGGCGGACCATGGTTGCCTGAGATGAAGGTCATACCATCAATATATCACCAAATGTTGAAATTCTTGACCCCAGAGGGAATCAAACAGATAAGAGGAGATCAAACAGTAGCAAGGGAAATGAACGTGGTATCAGTTTCCAGCAGTAAAGGGAGAGAATTAAATACATAGCAATCACAGGAACCGACACCTACTCACGAACCGGGTTCAGATGACAAGGGGGAGGAGTCGTCGGAATCCCACCAGGTACCAAAGTATTTTCAGGTACCAGATGAAACAAACGCGACCATGTCCACGACAGAAGAACTTGAACAAGTGGCTTTGCTCAAAAAATTCCTGGAGAGAAAATTTCACTTGGGGACAGGACTAAACCCCGAGCTCAGGTCAGGATTTATTGATTTCCTTAACACTAATGTTGATTGTTTCGCATGGTTGCACATGGATGTGATAGGTATCCCGCTAGAGGTGGCCGTGCATAAACTAATCCTGGATCCAAGCATCCCACCGATAAGGTAGAAGAAGCGCCAGAGGTCAGAAACAGGTTTGTTAAAGAAGAGGTAACTCAGTTACTTGACATCGGTTCAATCTGGAAGGTAAAATATTCCGACTGGTTAGCCAATGTAGTTGTAGTTCTGAAAAAGAATAACAAATTTTGAATGTGTGTAGATTATAAGGACTTGAATAAGGCATATCCGAAAGATTCATTCCTACTGCTGAACATCGATCAAATGATTGATGCCACGTCCAGACATGAGTTAATGAGTTTCCTCGATGTCTCTTCCGGAACAATCAAATTAAGATAAACCCGGAGGATTAGGAAAAAACTTCATTTGTAACAAACTTTGGCACATATTGTTATAATATGATGCCCTTCGGGCTTAAAAATGCTAGGCCACTTACCAGAGGCTTGTGAACAAGATGTTCGAAAAACAAATAGGTAAAACAATGGAAGTTTACATAGATGACATGTTGGTCAAGTCATTAAATGCAGGTGACCATTTAAAATACATCCAGAAAACCTTTGATATCCTGATGAGGCATAACATGAAACTCAACCCCGAAAAATGTGCGTTTGGGGTTAGCTCCGGTAAGTTCTTGGGTTTCTTGGTCTCACAAAGGGGAATCTAGGTAAATCCCGACAAGATCAAAGACATCGAAGACATCCTGAACCAATTGACAAGCGTGAAAGTCTAAAGGCTAATCGGGAGATTGACCGCCCTAAGCAGGTTCAGTTCTCGATCTTCGAAAAATATCATCACTTTTTTTCATTTCTGAAGAATAAGAACAACTTCGAATTGACTCCGGATACCAATAGGCCTTAAAATACCTGAAACGTTATCTATCAAGCCCTTCGCTACTATCAAAAGCGAGGGAAGGTGAACAGTTATTGATATACTTGGCGGTCTCAGAGGTAGCGGTAAATGCCGTTCTAGTCCTGGAGGATGAAGGTACGCAATCTCCTGTCTATTATGTTAGCAAAATATTGTCAAAAGAGGAAACTTGTTATCCGCATTTCGAAAAACTTGCCTTTGCTCTTGTAGTCGCCTCTGGAAAGCTTAGGCCTTATTTTCAGTGTCACCCGATAGCCTTTGTGACACCTTTTCTCTATGGATTGTCCTTCACAAACCTTAGTTGTCGGGTCGGTTGGCCAAATGGGCAATTGCAATAAGTGAGTTTGATATTGAATATAAGCCCAGGACTGCGATCAAATCACAAGTTTTGGTCGACTTCGTGGCCGATTTCAGTCCCGGGTTCCTTCCTTTGGCTGCAAAAGAAGCGGTAAAGGTGTCGGAAACGACATCAAGAGTTTGGACCCTATTCACGGATGAAGCTTCCAATGTGAAAGGTTCCGGGCTCAGGGTGGTCTTAACCACGCCCTCGGGAGAAACCCGGAGGCAGGCCATAAAAACTGTTCCCTTGACTAACAATGAAGCCGAGTATGGATCTTTGATTGCAAGACCGGAACTGGCCCGGGGTATTGGCTCCGAGGTCATCAAAATCAAATGTGACTCCCAACTAGTAGTAAATCAAGTATATGGGATCTTTGACACAAAGGAGGAACACATACAACATTATGTGATTAAAGTTCAATCTTTGTTCACGCGATTTCGAGAGTGGTCGATCACCAACATCTCGAGAGAGGAAAACGTAGAAGTAGATGCATCGGCCAATTTAGGGTCGAGATGAAGGGATTAGATTCTGGTATTGTCGTGCAGCTTATGCATTCGGTATTGGATTTGGACGGTTATTGTGAAGTAAATACAACCAACCTAGTCTGGGACTTGAGGAATGAGTTTATAGATTACCTTCAGCATGGCAAGCTGCCCGAAGACCCGAAGGCATCTCGGGCACTCCGCACCAAAGCAACTCGCTACAGTCTCTGGGGGGGG
>MCJB01000059.1:18062-123719 GCA_002018475.1 Nicotiana obtusifolia
GGGGGGGGGGGGTGCAGCTATATAGAAAGTTGTTCCAAGACCCATTAGCCCAATTTTTAGGAGCCTTAGAGGCAGATTCCGTCATGAGAGAGGTTCATGAAGGGATCTGCGGTGATCATTTCGGTGCAGATTCGTTGGTGCTAAAATTAGTTAGAGCAGGATACTATTGGCCCCAGATGGAACAAGACGTGAAGGAATTCATTCAGAAATATGACAAGTGTCAGCAACATGCACAGCTGGTGCACCAACCACCAGAACCCCGGCATTCGGTAATATTCCCATGGCCATTCATGAAATAGGGGATGGATATAGTTGGGCCGCTGCCACCGGATCTCGAGAAGGTAAGATTTTTTATTTTTTTTATTTTAATTGATTACTTCATTAAATGGGTTGAGGCAGGCCCCTACCAAAAGATCGGTGAGCGCGAAATGGTCGATTTCCTATGGGAAACATAATTTGCTGGTTTGGAACACCGAAGGAGATTGCCTGCGACAGCGGACCATAGTTCATAGGCTCCAAAGTCACAGAATTTCTTGAAGACCTAAAAATTAAAATAATCACATCTTCACCATACCAGCCGAGCGCAAACGGGCAGGCAGAGTCAATTAGTAAGGAGATTATTCAAAAACTCACCAAGGGCAAATGGCCGAAGAGTTACCGAAAAGCTATGGGCATACCAGACGACGGCCAAGTCGAGCACGGGGGAGACACTCTTTTCTCTTGTATATAGTGCAGAAGCTCTGGTCCCAGTTGAAGTAGGAGAACCGACTTTGCGGTACTTCAGAATGGACAAGGAAGCAAATAATGAGGCAATGCCGGTCAAACTGGAGTTGCTTGATGAATGCAGGGACTTGGAGCACATAAGAATGGTGGCTCAAAAACAAAGGATGGAAAGATACTATAACCGGAGGGCCAATACACGGGAGCACAATGTAGGAAAGCTGGGGCCGACGCGGCAAGGCCCCTATCAGGTTTCAACTGTCACCAGGGAGGGATCGTACGAACTAGAGAATCAAAATGGAGTCAAATTGTCAAGAAACTGAAATGTGACTCAACTCAAAAGGTATTACTAACGATGGATTCTGCTTATATGGAAAGTATGTGCTGCACTCTTTTTCCCTTCGATATGTTTTTATCCCAATTGGATTTTTCTGGCAAGGTTTTCAATGAGGCAACAACGGAAAGCATACTACAAAGGAAACGTCATCAATAGAGTTAAGACCTATATATAACAAGTCATTGAGACAACAAACCACTGCGGGATGGTTAAATAGTCTTTGGCTCTATGGAAAATTCCTAATGGGAAGTAAAACTTGCCATCAGATCAAAGGCTATTCAACCGTTCACAAGTGTTTTTCCTCAAAGGAGCAAGGCTTCATGTGGTGTAATTCGCATACTTCGCATTCAAACATATGGGGGAATAATAGTATGAGAATACGACAACTTGATTGCCACGAAAACTGGGACTATGAGACCCGGGAACAATAATATCTCATCGGGACAGGGGACTAACAAGTTGTACAAATTAGCCACAGGTATTGGCAATTTCATTTCTTTCAGCAAACAAATACTTATGTACTTTTGAAGATAGAGGGAATAAAATGAAGTCCTTTTATTTTTGTCTTGTTTCTTTTCCAATGGATTAATTGTTTTATCATTTGAAAGTAAACTAAAAACTTCAAATGCTAGTGCCAGAATGAACATGAGACGTCCTCTTCAAGAGCACCACAAAAATAAAAGGGACCTCTCTTATGAAACCCTCATAGTAAAGGGTTGGTTCCGGAAGAATTTATGCTTGAAACCCAAAAGCTATCGGAAGAAAACACACCCGAAGCCTTACTTAATTCGATGTAAAAAGAATGAACTTTGCGCAATACCTAAACAAAAACTCTATTTTTTTATTGAACATGCCAAACGGCATAAGTACAAGTATACAAAATGGAAACAGCAAAAGAAAAAAGGAAAAAAGCTAAACTTCGTCGCCACTAGAATTCGGGGGAAGGGGGGCATCTATGCCTCCCGAAGAACTAGGAGGATCTGCCGTCGACGCAGGATCTTGGCCTTCATCATCATTCTCTTCAAGTTTCTCCTCAGTTCCTGAATACTCAATACCGGAACTAGAAGAGTCAGTTGCATCAGGCTGAGTTGGGAGGCGGTCTCGAATAGTTAACTCCAGCGCTCGAGCCTTGGCGATTTAATCATCAATATCAATGACGCCCACTTTGGCTCCTCTAGGGTTTTCCTCCTCATATGATGCATAGAGTATCTCTTTTCCATAATGACGGAATCCCCTTGGTGCTGAAGTTTTGCCTTAAGATTGTCAACCTCGACCAAAAGGCTATTTCGCTCGGATCTTGTGGCGTGAGTCTAAGATCAAGATCACAGATTGTAGATATATGAACCCAGTTTTTCTCCATGATCTTCTTATACCTTTCATCCATTTGGGCCCGCTTCTCCTCGGCAGCAACAACTTCTTCGACCTTGGAATTCAAGGCCACCTCCAAGTTATTCACTCGCTCAATGGAGGCAGACTCGCACTCGGCAGGAGCAAGCACGACATCTGAACTTCAGACCACTTAGCTTTAGCTTCTTAGAATTGAACATTTAATTGAGAATCTTCTTAGCTAAGGTCTACTACCTCCTGCTCTCTAAGCGGGCCTCAAGATCACTCGCTTCAGTGGATTTTCCCTCCGACACCGGGAGGCGAGCTGCAATTCGATCCCTCTCAGCCAATAGTTGATCCCGCTCGGACATAAGTCCTTCTTTGTCGAGGATCAGTCTTTAAAGGCCCTTGAAAGCGAGGGAGTTTGCCTACAAAGCGTATATTAATGTTAGAAAACTAGTTATAACAGATGAATAAAAATCGAGCAATGAAGGAGTAAATACGCATCGCTGCTGCGTTGTACATGGCATTATTCAACATGCATTCCGTCGAAAGGGAATGTTTGTTCTTCTTATCTTTTTTTGAAGCCAATGGCTTTAGATAATTTGCAAGCTCCACCGGCTTGGACAATAGGTGGTACCCCTTTGAGAGCGAGAGAGTGACTCTCCTCCTCCCTCGAAGATCTGGAGAAGGAGCCGAGTAGTTGTGCCCTATGTTTCTGTGATCAGGGGACTGGGGAGGAGAAACATCCTCTTCTCAGGCACCTGTGGCTAGTGGAGGAGATGCAGCGGTTGCTGGTGATGAAGGTGCGGCTGGTATAAAGGGAGATGAAGTTGATGGTGTTGTAGGCTGGGAAGCAGCTGCGATAGAAGCAACGCTGATTATTGGTTGCTTACTAACCAAAGGCAAAAGAGGCTCGATGTCCGACCTCACAAGAGCAGAAACACCAACTGTGTCTGGAAAGGGAGAATCAACATTCTCCACTGGATCCAATTCTCCCTAGAGTGCTCGGACCTCACTCTCGGTTGGGTTTCTATGCTCTCGAGATTGAGAATTTTGCTGAGCTGATGAAGATCGTTATCTCCTTTGAAGGAAGCCTCTCCATCCCTTGCTTCCTAGTTATCGTCAATGACCACACTGGCTGCGGCTGGCTCAGGCGTGGCCTTCTTTATTTTCTTATTTTTATTTTTATCTCTAGCCGAGGAAGAATGCTGCTTTTTTGATTTCTTGTTCTCCAGTCAGGGACTCCTAGAAGAAGCACTTGTACCGGAGGTAGATCCGTGGGCACAACTCCGGGTAAGAGCCTCCTGCAATAACCTCACAGCCTCCGCAGGGTAAGCCAAAACCTCGACTTCAGGGCAAGTGACAGAGCCCATCGAGAATCCTGAACCAAACAAAAAGATATGGTTAGCAAGTTTTCCTATGAATACACAGAGGCAAAAAGGTTGAAGAATCAATTTACCAAGTTCTTGGCCTTCCACCCGTATTTGAGAGCCAACTCCTTCCACCAACATGTTTCTGGCGTAGTAATGTCCAGAATCTTCAGAATCCATTGGTCTAGGCCTTCAACCCTTGGTGGTGTCCACCGAGTAGCTAGAATAACAGAAGAAAAAGGGTTAGAAATGGTATAAATAGTTTTGTACGGAAAAAGAGATAGATTATAAATGTCACGACCCAAACCAGAGGGCCATGACTGGCACCCGGGCCATACTTGCCGAGCACCAACGCACATTTTATCTAACCTTTCTCATTACCTATAAGGGCCGACGAGATCAGTATAAATGGAAGGCAATAATCCTAATCAACCAAAATTCCAGATAATGACATAAACATATATAACATGGCCGACAAGGCTATCATGAAAAACTATACAACAAAAATAAATTTGCCGAGAAGGCAATCCAAACTATACAGGAGTCGACACCTGTCTATGAGCCTCTAAAAGAACATAAATGTTGCAATGCATACCAAGACCACAACAAGTCCGGAGAAGGGATCTCGCCAATAAACGCTGAACTGGCAGTCTACTATGGTGGGGGAGCTTCGTCTACCTGCCTATCAGGACCTGGAGCACGACATGCAGTGTCCACAAATAAAAGGACGTCAGTACAAATAAGGTACTGAGTATGTAAGACAAGAAAGCATAATGTAAGTATAGTAATGTGCATAGGGATAGAAAATATACATCCTGTAACATCTGAGTGCCTCTGAGGGCAACTAATCATGAAATGCCTGATGTGCATATACATATTTATCCTTTTAAAATCATCATATATATACGCCTCTATGGCTCATCATCATATCGTACCCCGGCCATCATAAGGCTCGGTAACATCATACCCAACTAATCAGTGGTTGCACAGTAGGTGCCATACCCGGTCGACTATAGCGCGGACTCGGTAGAGTAAAATAGGTGCCGACTATAGCGCGGCTCAGTAGAGTAAAACAGATACATATATATAGTTGCACTATAGGTGCCATACCCGGCCGACTATAGTGCGGCTCGGTAGAGTAAAATAGATAATGCATGCTAGACTCATTGGAATCACACTTTGAACCTTTCGGAGTGGCGTAAGGTCAAAGAAGTAATATCAACATCAATCCTCCCATAAGAGGGGAAACAATATAAGTACTACTACCTTCTAAGAGTAGAGTATCTTTGGAGGCTCGTTCATTGCATTTTGCACAATCAGAATCATGCAAAAGAAGGAAAGGGACAGTCTCACATACCTTATATATACTTCCCAATCTCAAGCTATGAAAATGCCACGTCTCCTTAGTCTACAATAAGAGAAATGACACTATCGTTATCGTTTAAGCGTCGTAACTATTATGTATCAACCGTAACCTATGTTACGATGAAACGGACTGCACCTCCCCTATTTATATGAATTTCCACAAGTTCAAAAAATCACCAAACAGCCCAAACAACATCAATAACAATCATATTGAGCCTCCCGAAACAGTCCACCAACCAAGAACATACTATCAAGCCTTCCGACATACATCTCACAAGTTCTAGCTTCAACCACTTAGCCGTAACTTGGATAATCTTGAATACATGTAAGGTAATAGGTTCCTTACCTTTAAATAGGATGAACAAATCCAATTTTTCATTAATTTACCACGAAATATCTTTCCAATGCTGCCACAAGAACAAGGAAGCGGAGCTAGCAATCAATTAGGGTTTTTCGGCACTAGAATCACTTTAGAAGACTTGAAATCAGCTAGGGTTGATATTAAAAATTGAGGGAGTATTTTTCAGAACATAAACAACTTAAAACAACCTCCCACACGAGCTGGAACAACACTAAAATCAGCAACAACAAGAGGAACAAGAAACTTACTCGCGCCACGGATTTCCCGACACTTGATTTGTGTTGTTTGCCCTTTGTTTTGGTCTTGGATCATGAGAGAACCTTGAGAGAGTGTTCTTAGGGTTATAAGGTCTGAATATACTGAAAAATAATGACTTAAAACGTGGTTGAGGTGTGTTATATATATCTACAAGTCTTAACCGCCTATGTGGGGCCCATAGAGAGGTGCTTGGCGCAGTCTCGCAAAAATGCGAATATCTCCCAATTCGGAGATCGTATCGACGAACGGTTTAATGAGTTGGAAACTAGACTCATAGATCTTCAATTTTTTGGGTAGATAAACCCTTAATTCCAAGTAAATTGGGAGAAAAGTGTAGTGACATTTGACCTAAAGTATGAGTAAAATTATGAACGTAAGTTGCGACAACTTTTGTCGACTTTTATTTTTTAACTCGTTTGACTTCAAGACTTATGAAACGGGTATTTATATGATACAAATGCCTTAAAAATAACCTCTTGGTAATATTAATCACCTCTAAATTTACCCGAAAATACGAGTTACAATATCCTTGATTCGCTTAACTTCTAGTACTTGTTAACCACTCTTATACACCCTTGTATCATTTAAGACCAATAGGCCTAAATTCTTATCATCTCAAAGATAATCTCTTCTCGGACCTACGTAGACTAACTTACGGCATAAGCTAACATATGCAAATATGGTTTGTAACACCCTCCCCCTCTTAGGAACATTCGTCCTCGAATGTAAGGGTTTACGGGAAGTCTAACTCATTGTGGATTTCTGACAGTAATTTCTGGCTGAGTTTCCTCTATAAAATGGACACTAGCAAAACTTACAAGAAGTTAAACCCAACCTATGTCTTTACAAAGCTATAAAAAGCATTATAGCTACGTACATTATCTGCATATCACCATTTTGTATTAAGAAGGAGTATTCTCAAGTTATTGCTTCCCTCATAGAGACGTTTCTCCTTCTAATGCATCATGCGTTCCCCCGACATCCTCGTTATCTTCATTCTGGAACAAGTAAGGGTATTTAGACTTTATCTCATCTTCTGTTTCCCATGTCATTTCTTCCATATTATTGTTCCTCCACAATACTTTGACGGAAGCTACATCCTTTGTTCTCAGCTTGCGGACTTGTCGATCTAATATAGCCACTGCATTTCTTCCTATGATAAATCCTTTCTAACTTGTACATCTTTGATAGGGACGACCCGAGAAGGGTCTCCAATACATTTCCTCAACATAGATACATGGAATATCGGGTGGACAAATTCCAATTTAGATGGCAATTCTAACTCATAAGCAACTTGTCCAATTTGTTGAAGAATTTTGTACGGCCCGATATACCGTGGATTCAGTTTACCCTTCTTCCCAAAACGCATAACACCCTTCATCGACGAGATCTTTAGGAAAACCCAATCACCAACCTCAAATTCCAAGTCACGATGTCGAACATCGGAATAAGATTTTTGTCTGCTTTGTGCCGCCTTCAGTCGCTCTTGTATCACTTTCACCTTCTCAATGGCTTGGTGAACAAAATCTGGCCCATATAATTCCCTCACCGACTTCGAACCATCCAACTGGTGATCGACATCTCCTCTCGTATAGTGCCTCGTACGGGGCCATTTTAATACTGGAATGGTAGCTATTATTGTAGGCGAATTCTATGAGTGCTAGATGATCATCCCAGTTCCCCTTGAAATCTAGAACACATGCTCGTAGCATATCTTCAAGTGTCTGAATAGTACGTTCAGCCTGTACGTCAATCTGCGGATGGAATGCCGTGCTGAGATTCACTTGTGTGCCTAAACTCTTCCAGAAAGACCTCCAAAAGTTAGCGGTAAATTGAGCTCCTCGGTCTAATATAATAGATAATGGCACACCATGAAGCCTAACAATATCCTTGATATACAATTTTGCATAATCTTCTGCTGTGTAAGTTGTCTTAACTGGTAGAAAATGGGCACATGGACACCGTATAAGTAGTGCCGCCAAATCTTCAAAGCATATATTACTGCAGCCAATTCCAAATCATGAGTCGGATAATTATTTTCATGCTTCTTTAATTGTCTTGATGCATACTCCCCACGTTGCATCAATACGCACCCCAAACCTACACCTGAAGCATCACAATATACCACATACCCTTCTGTTCCTTCTGGGAGAGTAAGCACTAGCGTGGAGGTCAACCGATTCTTTAGTTCCTGGAAACTATGTTCACAAGCGGCGGACATTGGAACTTGGTAGCTTTCTGTGTCAACTTAGTCAATGGTGTTGATATAGAGGAAAACCCTTCTACAAACCTCCTATAATATCCTGTTAGCCCTAGAAAACTGCGTACTTCTGACGGTGTTATAGGTCTTAGCCAATTTTTCTCTGCATCGATCTTTTGAATGTCAACACTACCCTTGTCAGATATCACATGGCCAAGGAATGCTACTGAGTTTAGCCAGAATTCACATTTGGAGAGCTTAGCATACAACTTACGATCCCGAAGGGTCTGTAATACTATCCACAAGTGGCCCGTATGTTCTGTCTCTGAACGAGAATACACCAGAATGCCATCAATGAATACAATCACGAACGAGATAGGGCCTGAATACACTATTCATGAGATCCATAAAAGCCGTTGGGGCATTTGTTAGCCCAAACGACATTACCAAGAACTCAAAATTCCCATATCTTGTACGGAAGGCTGTTTTTGGAATATCCTTCTCCTTGACCCTCACCTGATGTTACCCCGAACATAAGTCAATCTTGGAAAAATACTTGGCACCCTGGAGTTGGTCAAACAGGTTGTCAATCCTTGGAAGTGGATATTTGTTCTTTAAAGTAAACTTATTTAACTGTCGATAATCGATACACATCCTTAATGACCCGTCTTTATTTCGCACGAACAAGATTGGCGCACCCCAAGGTGAAGTGCTAGGCCTAATGAAGCCCTTATCCAGCAAATCATTCAACTGCGCCTTCAACTCTCGCAACTCTGTCGGGGCCATCCTGTATGGAGGGATAGAGATCGTTTGAGCGTCAGGTAACACATCAATGCTAAACTCTATCTCTCTTTCAGGAGGAAGACCTGAGAGTTCATCTGGGAAAACATCTGGAAATTCATTGACCACGGGGATTGATTGTAGAGTAGGCGGCTTCGCCTCCGCATCCCTAACGCGAACGAGATGATAAATGTAACCCTTTGAGATCATCTTCCTTGCCTTAAGATAGGAAATAAATATACCTTTTGGCGTAGCAATGTTCCCCTTCCATTCGATGACGGGTTCACCAGGAAACTGAAACCTAACCATTTTCATACGACAATCAACATTTGCATAGCATGAGGCCAACCAGTCCATTCCAATTATCACATCGAAATCAATCATTTCTAACTCAAATAAATTTTGCTGAGGTTTGACGACTACAAATCATCACGGTACAACATGTATATACCTTTCTAGCAATCACTGATTCTCCTATCGGAGTAGATACCCCAAGTGGTTTACTTATTAATTCAGGTTTGACGCCAAACTTATTACCACAAAGGGTGTAGCATATGATAATGTAGATCTCGGATCAATCAACGCATACACATCATAAGGAAACACAGACAATATACTTGTAACAACATTCGGAGATGACTCGAGATCCTGTCAACCTACTAGAGCATATGTTCGATTTTGAGTACCACTCGAACTCGGCACTGCACCTCTACCTCTACCATGACCTGTCGACTGGTGAAAACCCCGTGCTGGAGGTCGAACTGATGAGGAAGAACCAGCCACAGATCCAGTCAGCTGAGCCATACCACCACCTCCTCTGTTAGGACAATCCCGCCTCATATGGCCAGGCTGTCCGCAAGAATAGGTTGCATCGGAACCTCGACGGTATAGTCCAAAGTAGGCCTTACCGCACTGATCACAACGAGGTATTGGGGGTCTTGTCTTACTAGTATCCCTATGATATTGTGAGCCTGATGCCTGCGAACTCTGACCTGAACCAGAATAGGTAAATTGATCATACTAGGGCCTCTGAAAGCGTGGAGGAGCACTACTTACAGGTGGCGCCAAACTCCTCGAAGACTCGGGCCTGACACTACCTCTGAAGTCACCAGAATACCCTACAAATCTCGCTCTCTTATGCTGGCCCCTATCCTGCTCACTGTCTGCTCTTTGCTGGCGCTTACGATCCTCTAGTGTCTGGGCATAAGCCTGAATACGGGAAATATCCATGCCCTCTATCAAGGAGGCTGTCGTGCACTCATTTATCAGATGTGGTCCCAATCCGTTCACGAACAGGTGCACCCTATCGCTTATCTCGGCCACTATATGTGTAGCATACCTTGCTATGGAATCAAACTGCATACTATACTCTCGCACACTCATATTACCCTGTCGAAGGTTCAAGAACTTATCAGCTCTACCTCGTCGTATCTCAACTGGCAGGTAGTGACGAAGAAAAGCCTCAAAAAATTCCTTCCTCACAGGTGGAGCAGTGTTCGGACCCCTGGATCTTTCCCAACTATCATACCAGAAAATTGCTAAATCCCGTAACCGATAAGAAGCCAACTCTACTACCTCCGTATCACTAGCATGCATAACCCGCAGTGTATGATGAACCTGATCAGTAAAAGTCTACGGGTCCTCCTTGGGGTCTGATCCGGTAAACAATGGAGCATCTAGATTAATAAAATCACGAACTCTCGCACTAACCGGTTTATGAGTAGTACCGGTATTCTGCCTTTGAACCTGAGCAGCTACCAAGCTAGTCAATAACTGTACGGCACTCCGCATATCTTGGTCTGTAGTACCTGATGGAGGAACTGGAGATGCTGGGTGCCTTCTTATATCCTCTGGAGGAGAAGGAGTAAATGAGGTATGAGACGGCATCTCACTCTGAGGCTCACTTTGTCCTGCTTTGGCGGGAGGCACCTGACTGGTACCCTCTCCCGCAGCTGTATCAAGGCGTCTACTAATCACTTGCTTCCTAGTCGTGGGCATCGCTGAAAAGAACATGGTGAATATTAGAGACGAATACTTACGACTCAACTCTGTGCACGATCTCAATTTAGGAAAAAGGTAACAACCCTAAATGTCATGCAGCCTCCTGAAAATGTGGCGCGCTACACATCCATAATCAAGACTCTACTAGACACAGCTCATAGAAAACCCCTAGGATAGGCCTGCTCTGATACCAAGTTTGTCACGACCCAAACCAGAGGGCCATGACTGGCACCCGGCCATACTTGCCGAGCACCAACGCACATTTTATCTAACCTTTCTCATTACCTATAAGGGCCAACGAGATCAGTATAAATGGCAGGCAATAATCCTAATCAACCAAAAATTCCAAATAATGACAAAAACATATATAACATGGCCGACAAGGCTGTCATGAAAAACTATACAATAAAATAAATTTGCCGACGAGGCAATCCCAACTATACATGAGCTGACACCTGTCTATGAGCCTCTAAAAGAACATAAATGTTGCAATGCATACCAAGACCACGACAAGTCAGAATAAGGGATCTCGCCAATAAACGCTGAACTGCAGCCTACTTTGGTGGGGGAGCTTCATCTACCTGCCTATTAGGACCTGCAGCACGACATGCAGTGTCCACAAATAAAAGGACTTCAGTACAAATAAGGTACTGAGTCTGTAAGACAGGAAAGCATAATGTAAGAACAGTAATGTGCATAGGGATAGAAAATATACATCCTGTAACATCTGAGAGCCTCTGAGGGCGACTAATCATGAAATGCCTGATGTGCATATACATATATATCCTTTTAAAATCATCATATACATACGCCTCTGTGGGCCTCATCATCATCATATCATACCCCGGCCATCATAAGGCTCGGTAACATCATACCCAACTGATCAGTGGTTGCACAGTAGGTGCCATACCCGGCAGACTATAGCGCGGACTCGGTAGATTAAAATAGGTGCCGACTATAGCGCGACTCAGTAGAGTAAAACAGATACATATATATAGTTGCACTATAGGTGCCATACCCGGCCGACTATAGACTCGTAAAACAGATACATATATATAGTTGCACTAAAATAGGTGCCAACTATGGCGCAGTCTCGTAAAAATGCGAATATCTCCCAATTCGAAGATCGTATCGACGAACGGTTTAATGAGTTGGAAACTAGACTCATAGATCTTCAATTTTGTTGGTAGATAAACCCGTAATTCCAAGTAAATTGGGACAAAAGTGTAGTGACATTTGACCTAAAGTATGAGTAAAATTATGAATGTAAGTTGCGGCAACTTTTGTCGACTTTTATTTCATAACTCGTTTGACTTCAAGACTTATAAAACGGGTATTTATATGATTCAAATGCCTTAAAAAATAACCTCTTGGTAATATTAATCACCTCTAAATTTACCCGAAAATACGAGTTACAACATCCTTGATTCGTTTAACTTCTAGTAATTGTTAACTAGTCTTATACACCCTTGTATCATTTGACACCAATAGGCCTAACTTCTTATCATCTCAAAGATAATCTCTTCTCGGACCTATGTAGACTAGCTTACGGCGTAAGCTAACGTATGCAAATATGGGTTGTAACAGTAAATGTACGTGAATGGCTCCATGACTCGGGAAAAGATTAAGCCGTGGCCAGGATGATATCCCTGGTAGCAATGACAACAAACCGCTCCATCCACCCACGGTCATTGTCATCATCCATGCTGGTGGGCAAGGCATGGTGGCCACGTTTGTTGAAATTTATCACTCCCCACCGGAAAATTTAGGGGAGTAGAGGTTCATCATATGTGCCAGGTTAGGGTTGCCCCCATTTCAAAGCACAGCCTGCACAGACACACTACTGTTCACCACACAAAAGGGCCTACTTGCGCCAAGTAGACATTGTACCAGTGGCATAGCTCCAAAATCACTGGGTCCAGTCCGCCGCTCAAAGAAAACGGACCTAAAGTGAAGGGCTACGTATAAACATACATAAAACCATGCTTAGTGAAGGTCACCCGCTCCACCAGGTCGGGAGCAATGATGTTGAGGTCATGGCAGTTGCAGTCTTCCTTCACGGTAGGAATATTGGAAGGGGAGATGGAAGAAGGATACCTACCAATAGCCCAAGTTCGAGGGTTTACAGTAGGGAACTTCTCTTGGAAGTTGCTAACAGTGCTCAAGTGTTTGGCGATGATGGTGCTCCCCGTAGGAGGGTCAGCATCAACATCCACCTCTTTATCTTTGCTTTTCTTCGGGCCTCCACCGATGAGAAGACCAGAGTTCTTAGAGGATTCAGTAAAAGAAGCCATGGCAATAAAGATTTTACGAGTTAAAGCGAAAAAAGTCAGAAAGAGATAAAAGCAGAAAAGTGTTAAGAGCAAAGAAGATAGTACACTTATGGGAATTTTGGAAGTGAAAGAGCTAGAATGATGCGAATAAGTAAAAGTAGAGACGACTAAAGTCGTGGTCTTGATTATCTCGAGAGCCAGTGAAAATATTATTGAATCATGGAGCAGTATTAAATGCGAGGAGACGTGCGTCTTATTAAGCGTTAGAAATTTTTCAGAAGGGTTCAGAAAATTTCCCGCCAAGAAAAGAATCTCCACCAACTTCATGATGACACAAAGATGTGCTACCGCAAAGCAGAGGGATTATCTAAATAGGGTGAAATTGGTTTATATTAAATGCTCGAATGATTACATGACACGTATAACCAGAGGTAGGCAGGAGATGAAGGGAGTGAAAACCAAGACCAAGGATAGCAGCTTTGGTTGGTATCAGGTAGATTCCGAGGGGAACACGGTCAACGAAAGTAAACGAATGTTGTCATCAGATGGCATTGAATGAAGAATATTCCTCAATATTAAATATGCAGCCGTTGCAGAGAATTTTTGCAGCCATAGCCAGCCGTTACATATTCATCAATGACCCCCATATTTGTCATTTAAGAGGGGCTTGATCCTAGAATCTTGTTCCCTAGGTATAGCTATAAAAAGGGACTTCAACAACCATTGCAATACACGAAATCTCTGGCAAAACTTATGCTACATTATATTCTGAAGCTAAATAATACAACTCTATTTTCTATCTAGTACTGTTTTTAACGCTGTCTTCGGAAGTCTTGCTCTCAAAACCAGATTTGTTATTCCTTTGAATTTTAACGCTAAAATCTCACTTTTCATTTAATTTATTTATTATTTTAAGATCAAATCAGTTTGCTTATGTATAAACCACACCACAAATTCAACTGTACCCGTTTATGGATAAACCATTAGTCTTTGGATGAGCCAACAAAATGATCGACTCATTCAGTTAATCAAAACAGCGAGTTGGTTTATTACACTTAATAGACCACGAGGCTCACTCCTTACAATTTTTCCTGTAGATACAGTAAGTGCGTACGAGCTTCCAGAACTAGACGATTATTGAGGTTCCTGTTGCATGGTGATCTCCACATGTACTTTAGTGGAATACTGTAGCTCCAGTTGTTATTTTATTTTATTGTTGTTGTCGTGGTATTACCGTGCATGTGTTAGTTTATGTAGTCTCTTGGATGACCCAATGGGAAGTTGCATATGCATTATCAAAAAATTTATTAATGTATTTTGCCTTATGATGTTTATGTTACGTTTGCAAGTTGGTTAGCTCGGTGGGGTATTAGATATCCGAGTGCTGGTAACATGACCTCTAGTTTTGGAGCATGATACCTATGACACTCGTCTTATAGATTTTTTAGACTTTCAACATTCACCCCACATAACAACTGTTGATCTTACAGCTGTTAAAAAATTTACTTTTCATTTTGGTAGGTATTCTTCTATCATATTATATTCTTGTAGCATTTCTCCATTTCAATCATCTGATTTTGATTGTGTGTAACATCTTCATATTATATATTCATTATGTTTCAAAAAGATTGGCAATTTTTAATATTTTCTTAATATGAAGCTTTTTTAGCCACAAAAATGCTATGATAGATTTGAGGCCAGAAGTTTTAAAAGTTTTACAGCCACACAAATGCTATAACTTATTTAAGACCACATATCTTAAAAGTCTTCCCTTCTTTATAAAAGTTTGTGCCAAGTCAAACTAAAACAATCTTTTTGAAACTGAGGAAGTATGAAACAACGAGGCTAGATATCTTAATTATTTGAAGTTAGGCATCGGAATCTACCTAATTTCACCTTAGCTTCATTTTTCTTATTCCGACTAAACTTGTAGTCTATATGTATTCTGTCTTACTTCTACGTATCCTAAAACTTTTACTTTCTAGAGTGCTTCTGTAATAGTTGAACCTTTTGGCGATATCCTCACTGATTTTGATAATCAACACAATATCATTAGCATATAGTATACACCATCAGATCTCATCTTATATTGTATCGATTAACTTATTCATAACTAGGGTAAATGCATACGGGCTCAATACTGATCCCGATATAAACTAAGATTATGGAAAACTCATTGTATCTCCTACTATTGTTATTATGGCAGTAATGGCTATTCCATACATGTCCTTTATGACGTTTATTTAGTATGTATATTTTTTTTATTTTTTGCAATACCCTCTAAAGGACTCTTCTTGGTACTTTATCAAATTCTTTCTCCAAGTTAATGAATACCATGTGTAAATCTTTCTTTTCATCTCGGCGAATTTCAATCAATCTTCTTAGTAAGTACATAGCTTTCATTGCAGAATTTATCAGGTATAAACCTAAATTGATTCTTTATATTTGTCACGATCCAAATTCCATAATAGGTCGTGATGGCACCCAACGATACTGTTACGCAAGCCAACATTGAACCTCCAATTTAATTATCCATTTTTGACCTTTAAACTTAGAAATGAAATAGATAATCTAAAACTCATGGAAGCATATGTACTGCTTTTACCAAAATAACAAGTACGAATAGTACATAAAGCAAAGTGATGATAACAATAAATACAACTGTGAAAGTCCACTAGAAGCCTCCAAAACCCGATTTCACAAGTGCATGAGCAATCTAGGGAACATACAAAACCAATACAACTTATGTCTGAAATGAAATAGACAGAAATAATTAATGAGACAGAGGTTAGACTAGACACTTACTCGTCAGTTATACTTTAGCCGAATGGACCGATCCCATAGGAATGGTATTACATAATTCTGTTGAGGCGAACGGCCCGATCTCGTAAGAATAGCTCACAATACTGCCGAGCCGAATGATCCAATTCCATAAGAGTAATTATTAATCCTGTCGAGGCGAACGACTCGATCCCATAAGAGTAATTTATAATCCAGTCGAGGTGAACGGCCTGACCACATAGGAGTAAATTATAATCCTGCCGAGGCGAACGACCCGATTTCGTAAGAGTAGAGAAACTCTCTTGCTCGCGAAAATACATACGTGTCGAGTAGACACAGAAGTACCGTTCATCAAATATTTCACAATTTCCAAAGTATGAGACTCAGTCAATATTTTATTCTAGTCTCAATCTCAATCATAAATTAAAGAAAATAAATACACAAGATTAATTCATATAGCACATTTAAGGCATGATGTGAATAAATTTACCGGGACATAAACATGAATCTAGCTACGTACGGACTCTCGTCACCTCGTGCATATGTAGCTCCCACAACAAGCAATACACAAAAATAAATACACCTATGGAGATAATTTTACAAGATTAGGCAAGAGACTAGCCTCACTTCCAAGCTCTCTACTCGGTCTTAAACCTCACTAGAAATCCTCAATCAATGTCGAGCAATCTGAAACTAGTCAAATATCGTACAAACTAATCGATATATGGTCAAAAGTTCATTGTTCATCTATTAGTGTAATTTTTCAACCCAATTAAGAAAGTCCATAAATGTCACCCTTGGGCCCAAATGCGCTAACTCCAAAATTTTTCCAAATCAAATATATAATTTATTTCCAATTCCATAATAAATTTCATGGTCAAATCACATTTTTACTAAACTCTAGGTTTTTCAATAAAACCCCCAAAATTTCACAATTGATATGTTAAATCTACCCATTATACATGTATTTAACTCAAGAATTGGTAGAATTCACTTACCTTGTGATGTTGATGAAAATCCCCCTCAAAAGAGCTCTCGAATTCGTCCAAACCAAGTGAAAATGTGAGAGAAATGAGCTAAGTCCCGAAATAAAAAGTAGTCTGCCCAGGAATTTCTTCTTTGCGATTGCAGACAGTCATTGCGATCGCGAAGACCAACTATTGCAGCTCACCAAAAAATGCCCTTCCCATTAGTGACAGACCGGTCGCGTTCGGGATGCACCACCTCCCACTCTTTCGCGTTACCGATCCCCCAGTCGCGTTCGTGAAGGCCATTCGTGTTCACGTTGGTGGATCCCTGTTTGCAAAGAGGATTCAGATCCTCCATCGCATTCGCAGGGCCCTCCTCGTCTTCGCGAAGAGTAAAATCTCAGGCCCTTCACTAGCCTTGTTCGCGATCGCGGGACTGCCTTCACGATTGCGAAATACACCAGCAATTTTAGCCAACTTTAACTTTGCTTGGGATGGTCTGAAACACACTCGAGCCACCTTGGGACCCCGTCTAAATATACCAGTAAGTCCATAAACATACTATAGACCTACTAGAAGTCTCGGAACACGTAAAATAACATCAGAACCAAGAATCGCACCTCAAAAACGAATTAATCAACTTCTAAACTTCAAACTCATTTCAACCAACTCCGAACACGACAAAATATACTTAGACAACTCGGAATGATGCCAAAATTTATGCACAAGTCACAATCACAATATGAACCTATTCTAAGGCTCGGAATTTCAAATGGACATCGATAACACTAAAGTCTATTTTAAATTAAACTTAGGAAATATAACCTTCAAGACTCCAACTTTCAACAATAAGTGCTGAAACGCTCCCGGTCCACCCAAAACTCGACTCGAATATAGGCTCAAGTCCAAAAATATCATACAAACCTATTGGAACCTTAAAAGCTCAATTCCTAGATCGCTTACTCTTGTGTTGACTCAAGTTAAACTCGTCCACCTTAGGCTACTATTATGCAACTAAGTATTTCGAATTCAACCCAAACCCTTCCAAAATCAAACCAACCATCCCCGCAAGTCATGAAACGTAAAAGCACACACGGGAAGTCATAAATAGGGAAACAGAGATCTAGAATATAAAACGACCGATCAGATAGTTACATTACTCTTGCGGTATCCCTAAATCTATACCCTATGACTATTTTCCAGAGTTTCATTGTATAACTAATAAGTTTAATACGTGATAAAACACTTCGAGATTTCTATGGTAATACAATTTAGACCACATGCCTTTCTAATCACTATGTTTTTCATGGCATCTTTTACCTCTATTGGCCTAATTCTATGAGTACCTCCAAAGTTTATATCATGCATAGACGTAAGGAGATTCAAATTTCATTCTCATGATCCGAGTTCAACAGTTGGTCAAGGCAGTTATTCCATCTCCCCTTGATCTTATTATCTTTGGTCAAAACTTGTTGAGAATCGTCTTAAATGCACTTCACCCCATTCAAGCCTTACTTATTTTTTCTCTTGGTCGTGTTAGTTTTAATATTTTTTTCTCCCTTCTCGTGTATATAGATTTTAATGCAAGACATCTAGGGCATCCACTCGAGCGTTACTAATAGTTCCCTTCTTAGCTTCCCTCTTAGACCTCATATACTCTTCAAAGATCTGTTCCTATTCTACTTTTGGTATATTTCAATAGCACTCTATTTAAGGTCTAACAACCCTTTGCACCACCTCATTCCACCACCAGAATTATTGTATGTCAATGTCTTAAACCTTTAGATATATCTAGTGGCGTTTGCTACTTTTTAAATGCTACTGAATGTTTTCTTCCACGGGATGCATGTGTTCCCTATATGTCCCATGCTCCCCTAACTCGTAATTTTCTTGAAACTCTAACTGGCCAGTACCCTTTGATGTCCGTCATCGAATCTCGATTGCTAGCAAATAGTCTTCTTTCTACTCTATCCTTGCGCTTTACATCCAATACCACCAATCTATGTTGGGTGTTTATTGCTTCTCCTGGTATAGGGTCCTTTCATGTGGTTCTATGATGTTTTCCAGTAAGAATAAAGTCTATTTGACTATGGTTGTTCTAACTGGTAAACGGTAGGTGCAAATTTTTCTTAAATTCCTAATACCATAACCATATTTCTCATATTATAACCATATTCACATGTACATGGTCAAAAATGTCGTTAATTTACCTACATTACCATTTAAATCTCCCCCACTAAAGATCTATCGGTCACTGGTAAATTTCCTTGACCAAGGTGTCCATATCTTTCCAAAATTTTATTTTAGCTTTTGCATCTATTCCTATTTGTGGAACATAGACATTAATGACATTGATTGTCTTCTCATACAAAATTTTATGCTATAATCCCATATCTAACTAGCATTACCTCTACAACTTAATGATACAAATAGTTTCCATCCCATTTTTATTTTATATATTCCCAGGACCATAATTTATTAAACCATATTGCCTAACTGTAATGACCTGGCCGGTCGTTTTGAGAGTATTAGTCCCGAACCTAATTATTGCTCCCTGTATTTCATCTTGTGGTTACGTAACTTGCCGGGATGATTTATTTTTGGTTTCAGAGTGAAATAGAACACATAGTCCCTAAAATAGAAGTTTAAGTCGTAGGAATCGGCCGTAGTTTGATTTGAAGGCGACTCCCGAATGGAGTTTTGATGGTTCCATTAGCTCCGTTAGGTGAATTTGGACTTAGGAGCGCATCCGGATTGTGATTTGGAGGTGCGTAGTGGAATTAGGCTAGAAATGGCGAAATTTGGAATTTTTGGAAAGTTCGACCGGGAGTGAACTTTTTGATATCGGGGTCAGATTCCGATATCGAAAGTTGGAATAGTCCGTGGTGTCACTTGTGTCTTGTTTGCAAAATTTGGGATCAATCGGATGTGTTGATAGATTTCGGCGTCGTTTGTAGATATTAGAAGTTCAAAGTTCATTAGGCTTGAATCTATGTGCGATTCGAGTTTTTGATGTTGTTCGAGGTGATTTGAGGACTCGACTAAGTTCGTATGTTGTTTTGAGACTTGATGGTATGTTTGGTTGAGGTCCCGAGGGCCTCGGGTTGATTTCAAATGGTTATTGGATTGATTTGAAGTTTGAAGGAATGCTGAAGCTCACTAGCTTCTGGTGCAATCGCACCTGCGGAATTGGGACTGCAGGTGCGTTCTCGTAGAAACGAGATGGGAGTCACAGAAGCGGCCAGGGAGGAAGTGAGAAGAGGTTGCAGGTGCGAGGCCATTTTCGCATCTGCGAGGCCGCAGGTGCTGTGAGATGTGGACAGAAGAGAGAGGCGCGCAAGTGCGATGGGCCATTCCGCATCCGCGTGACCGCAGATGTAGTAGAAGTACCGCAGAAGCGAAACTGGGCAGATGGGCTTGGTCCGCGGTAGCGGCTTGGTTCTCACAGAAGCGAGTCCGCAGAAGCGGAAGATTGGACCGCAGGAGCGGAGGGAAATGCAGAAGCGGGCGAAGGATCGCTCTTGTGAAGGCCCAGAAGCGGTTAATTTTTCACAGAAGCGGAAGTACTGGGCAGATTGTTAATACAATGGTTCGCGATTTTGGCTTCATTTCAAACATTTCAAGCACGGTTTAGGCGATTCTGGAGAGGTTTTTCGAGGGGATACTTGAGGTAAGTTTCTTGTGCTCATTGTTTATCAATAATCTTGCTTCCCCATTGATTTTTCCACCTATATTGTGTGTGTTTAAGGTGGAATTTGAGAGTTTGAGGCTAGGTATTTGGAGAGTTTAATTTGGGACTTTGAGTGGCGACTGAGAGTCGGATTTTGGTAAAAATGGTATGGTTGGACTCGTGGTCGAATGGGTGTTCGTAATTTGTGACATTTACTCGATTCCGAGACGTGGGCCCGAGTCGATCTTTTGGGGCGATTTTTCGTTTCTTCACTAAAGTCGTAGATTTATGATTTATATTAGTTTCTTGTAGTTATATTCATATTATGTAATTGGTTTTGGCTAGATTTGGGCCGCTCGGAGTCGGAAAATTGAGGGAAAGGCATCCTTATTGATTGATTCAGCGAGGTTTGAGGTAAGTGACTTATCTAAGCTTGTGTGGGGGAAATCTCCTTTGGATTTGGTACTGTTGTAACAATTTGTGATATGTGAGTGCCGTGTACGTGAGGTGACGAGTGCGTACACGGGCTAATTGTGAAAATTTTGGTTCTTGCTGAGTTGTCTTCTCTTAAATTCCTTAACTAAGTTTCCTTAGCGTATGTAGTGATCATGATTAGCCTAGTATCACATGTCTACGTGCCTCAACTCTTAGTTGCAATTTGTGCAAACATGCTTAGTTGAATTACCTGCTTCCCTTGATTTGAATTAAATATTTAAACTGTAAAATTTCTTGCTATAAATTCGTTGTTCCTTCGGTTAGGTTCTCTGCTGCATATTTACTTTGGGACTATAAGATGGTACCTCAGGAGATCCCCTTGTCTTGCATATTTACTTTGGGACTAGGAGGCGTTTACTCGGGAGATCCCCCTGTCTTGCATATTTACGTTGGGACTATGAGGCGTTTACTCGGGAGATTCCCCCTGTCTTACATATTTACTTTGGGACTACGAGGAAGCACCTCGAGATATCCCACTGTCGTGCATATTTACATTTGCGACTACGAGGCGGTACCTTGGGAGCGCCCCTGTTGTTTACCTTTATTCGCTGTGCTGTTATTTTCTAAAGTTTCTCGTTGTTTAAATTCTCAGTCATTTCAAATATTATTATATCTTCTGCGTTACTTCTCTTTTAAACCAGTAGGGCCTTGACATGACCTCGTCACTACTCAACCGAGGTTAGGCTTGGCACTTACTGGGTACCGTTGTGGTGTACTCATACTACACTTCTGCACATTCTTTTTGTGCAGATCCAGGTTCTTTCCACCAGACCAGATACCAGTGAGTTGGACTACACATGAAGACTTCAAGGTATATCTGCCAGCGTCCGCAGACCTCGGAGTCCCCCTCTATCCTTATTATGTAGTTTCCCTTATTCTCTTTAGACTTGATGTATAGTGACACTTAGTATTTTCTCTTAGAAGCTTGTGACTTATTTCTACTGGGTTTTGGGAGTTGTAATTATTGAATCGCATTTATGTATCATGTGTTGAGATTGGAGTTCAGTTTATTATTCAGCTATTCCACAAATTGTTAGGCTTTCCTAGTCGTAGAGACTAGGTGCCATCACGACATCCTGTGGATGGAAATTGGCGTTGTGACAAGTTGGATTCATATGTGTTATGGGTCAGATGCAGGTTTAGTAGAGTCTCGTGAGACGTCTGTACTTATCTTCAGGAGACTATGGAACCGTTAGGAAAAGCTTCACTTCTTGATTCCTTATCGTGCGAGGTTTTGGTTTCAGATTCTTAATTTTGTATTTCTATTCTTTCACAGATGGTGAGGACATGTACATCTGGATCAGATGACCAGGCACCCGCTCCCCCTACTGGAGCCGTAAGAGGCCGGGGTAGAGGTCGAGGACGTCAATGTGGTACAGCCAGAGCACTCCCACGAGCTGCTACAGAGGAGCCACCAGTAGCTCCAGTTGGAGGGCAGGCACTTGACACGCCTGTTGCTGCACCCGCCCTCCAGGAGACTTTAGCCCAGTTTCTGAGCATGTTCACCCCCTTGGCTTAGGCAGGATTGATCCCACTTGCTCCTGCCACATCTCAGGCCAGGGGAGGAGCACAAACTCCCATTGCCCGTACCCTACAGCAGCGGGTTCAGGTCGACCAAGTTCTAGAGATCATACCGATGCAGCCAATAGCTATAGTTTAGCTTTAGGTTAGGGCAGCAGTTTCTGAGGCGGAACAGCTCAGGCCCGAGAGGTATAAGATGTACCACCCTCCTACTTTTAGTTGCTTGGCATCAGAGGATGCGCAGAGTTTTCTTGAGGAATGCCATCGTGTCCTCTGTACTATGGGTGTTGCTGAGAGTAGTGGGGTTGTTTTTTTCACCACATTCCAGCTTAGAGGAGCGGCCTATTAGTGGTGGCGCACATACGAGTTGGATAGTCTGGCTGAGGCAGCTTCACTCACTTAGACTCAGTTCTCAGATATGTTCTTGAGGGAGTATGTTCCCTAGAGTCTTAGAGATGCTTGACGCGCAGAATTTGAGCAGTTGCGCCAGGTTGCTATGATTGTGTCAGAGTATGCAGTCCGATTCAATGATTTGGCCAGGCATGCACTAGCCTTGGTTGCTACTATTTGAGAGGGGGTTCGTCAGTTTATTGAGGGGCTCAACCCCAGCATTAGACTAAGAATGGTCTGAGATTTGGAGATGGATATTGCATACCAGCATGTAGTAGGGATTGCTAGGAGGTTGGAGGGTATGCTGACTCGGGATAGAGAGGAGAGAGAGGCCAAGAGGGCTCGAGAGTCTGGCACTTACAGTGGTACTCGTGGCCCAGCTATAGCTCGTCAGGACAGAGGTTATATGGGTCGCCCTATTGATTCAGCACTTCCAGCCGCCAGCGGTGCTCCAGCCACTTCTAGGCCCTAGGATCCTTATTATGCACTACCAGTGTCTAGTGTACCTCCTGTACGGGGTGCTTTCAGTGGGCAGTCCAGTCAATCGGTCCCGAGTGAGTCGCAACAGCCACATCCTCCAAAAGCTTGCTTTGAGTGTGGCGACACTCGTCATGTGGTGATGGATTGCCCCAGATTCATGAGGTGTGCACCTCCACAGATTTATCAGGTACCGCGTGCTCCACTAGGTCCTCAGGCTATAATTACAGCACCAGCTACCACCCTCCCGCACAGCCAGCTAGAGGTGGAGGTTGGACAGGTAGGGGTTGCCCTAGAGGGGGAGGCCAGGCCAGATATTATGCCCTTCTTGCTAGGACGGAGGTAGTTACATCAGATTCTGTTATCACAGGTATTATTCCGGTCAATCATATAGATGTATCGGTCTTATTTGATATAGGCTCCACTTATTTCTATGTGTCATCTTATTTTGCATTGTATTTGGGTGTATCCCGTGATTCTTTGAGTTCACCTGTTTATGTATCTACACCCGTGGGTGGTTATATTGTTGTTGACCGTGTGTATCGGTCGTGTTTGATTGTTCTTAGTGGTTTTGAGATCAGAGCCGATTTATTATTGCTCAGTATGGTGGATTTCAATGTTATTTTAGGCACAGACTAGTTGTCGCCCTATGACGCTATCCTTGATTTCCATTCCAAGATGGTGACGTTGGCTATGCTAGGTCTACCACGGCTAGAGTGGAGAGGTACCTTGGATCATGTTCCTATCAGGGTTGTCTCTTTTCTTAAAGCTCAGTGAATGGTTGAGAAAGGGTGTGAAACGTATCTGGCCTATGTGAGGGATGTTAGTGTTGATACTCCGACCATTGAGTCTGTTCCGGTAGTGAGGGACTATTCAGATGTATTCCCGATGAATCTTCCGGCCATGCCGCCCGACAGGGATATTGACTTTGGCATTAAATTTTTACCGGGGACTCAGCCCATTTCTATTCCACCTTATCGGATGGACCTAGTAGAGTTGAAAGAATTTAAAGAACAATTGCAAGAGTTGCTCGATAAGGGCTTCATTCGGCCCAGTGTATAGCCTTGGGGTGCTCCGAATCTTGTTTGTAAAGAAGAAGGATAGTTCTATGTGAATGTGTATTAATTATTGCCAGTTGAACAAGGTTACTGTGAAGAACAAGTATCCATTGCCACGTATTAATGACCTATTTGATCAGCTTCAGGGTGCCAGAGTGTTCTCTAAGATTGACTTGTGTTCAGACTACCATCAATTGAAGATTCGGCAGCCAGATATCCCGAATATTGCTTTCAGGACTTGGTATGATCATTACGAGTTTCTTGTGATGTCTTTTGGGTTGACCAACGCCCCAGCAACATTCATGCAGTTGATGAACAGTGTATTTCAGCCCTATCTTGACTCCTTCGTCTTTGAATTTATTGACGACATTCTGGTGTACTCTCGGAGCCGAGAGGATCATGAGAAGTACTTAAGCATTGTGCGTCATGCATTGGTCTCGGCGTGGTGTTGATGCAGGACGGTAGGATGATGGCCTACACGTCTAGACAGTTGAAGGTGCATGAGAAGAACTATCCTGTCCACGACCTTGAGTTAGCAACTACTGTTCATGCCTTGAAGATCTGGCGGAACTATTTGTATGGTATTCCTTGTGAGGTTTTCACCGACCACCGGAGTCTACAACATCTGTTTAAACAGAAGGACCTTAACTTGTGGCAGCGGAGATGATTGGAGTTGCTTAAGGATTATGTCATCACCATTCTCTATCATCCCGGGAAGGCCAATATGGTGGCCGATGCCTTGAGTTGAAAGGCGGAGAGTTGGGCAGTTTAGCATATCTACCAGTAGCAGAGAGGCCTTTAGCCTTGGATGTTCAGGCCTTGGCCAACCAGTTTGTCAGATTAGATATTTTTGAGCCGAGCCGAGTTTTGGCTTGAGTGGTTTCTCGGTCTTCTCTTTATAATCGTATCAGAGAGCGTCAGTATGATGACCCCCATCTGCTACTCCTTAAGGACACGGTTCAGCACGGTGATTCCAAGGAGGTCACTATTGGAGATAACAGTGTATTACGGATGCAGGGCAGGCTATGTGTGCCTAACGTAGATGGGTTGTGTGAGTTGATTCTGCAGGAGGCTCACAGTTCACGGTACTCCATTCATCCAGGTGCCGCGAAGATGTATCAGGATTTGAGGTAACACTATTGGTGGAGGCGGATGAAGAAGGATACGTTAGGTTTGTAGCTTGGTGCCTCAACTGTCAGCAGGTGAAGTATGAGCATCAGAGACCGAGCGGATTGCTACAGAGGTTAGAGATACCATAGTGGAAATGGGAGCGGATCACCATGGATTTTGTAGTTGGGCTCCCACGGACTTCGAGGATGTTTAATGCTATTTGGGTGATTTTGGATCAGCTGACCAAGTCCGCGCACTTCATTTCAGTTGGGACTACTTCTTCTTCAGAGCAGTTGGCTAAGATTTACATCCGAGAGATTGTTTGCCTCCACGGCATGCTAGTATCCATCATTTCAGATCGGGGCACGCAGTTCACATCGCAATTTTTGAGAACCGTGCAGCGAGAGTTGGACACCCAGGTTGAGTTGAGCACACCGTTTTACTCTTAGACGGACGGACAGTCCCAATTCACTATTGAGATATTGGAGGATATGCTTCGTGCGTGTGTGATTGATTTTGGGAGTGCTTGATATCTATTCTTTCCACTTGCGGAGTCTGCCTACAACAATAGTTATCAATCGAGTATTCAGATGGCGACATATGAGGCTTTGTATGGTAGACGGTGCCGGTCTTCAGTAGGTTGGTTCGAGCCGGGCAAGGCTAGGCTATTGGGTACATACTTGCTTTAGGATGCCTTGGAGAAAGTTAAATTGATTCAGGATCAACTTCGTACAGCCCAGTCTAGGCAAAAGAGTTATGCGAATCGGAAGGTTCGCGACGTTGCATTCATGGTTGGGGAGCGGGGCTTGCTCCGGGTGTCGTCCATGAAGGGTGTTATGAGGTTCGGTGAGAAGGGCAAGTTGAACCTAGGTATATCGAGCCTTTTGAGATTCTTGAGAGGGTTGGAGAGGTGGCTTACAGACTATTACTACCACCCAGTCTCTTTTCAGTACATCTAGTATTCCATGTTTCCATGCTCCGAAAGTATCACGGCAATCCATCTCATGTGTTAGACTTCAGCTCAGACCAGTTGGACAAGGATCTATCTTATGTTGAGGAGCCAGTGGCCATTTTGGACAGGCAGGTTTGGAAGTTGAGGTCAAAGAACATCGCTTCAGTGAAGGTTTAGTAGAGGGTTCATCCGCCAGAGGAGGCGACTTGGAGACAGAGCATGATATGCGCAACCGTTATCCTCATCTTTTCACCACTTCAGGTATGTCTCTATACTCGAGGACGAACGTTTATTTTAAGAGGGTGAAAGTGTAACGACCCGGCCGGCCGTTTTGAGAGTATTAACCCAAAACCCCTAATTATTGCTCCCACTATTTCATGTTGTGGTAACGTAACTTGTCGGGATGATTTGTTATTGGTTTCGAAGTGAAATGGGACACATAGTCCCTAAAATGGAAGTTTCAATCGTAGGAATCATAGTTTGAATTTTGTGAAAGCGACTCCAGAACGGAGTTTTGATGGTTCTATTAGCTCCATTAGGTGATTTTGGACTTAGGAGCGTGTCCGGATTGTGATTTGGAGGTCCGTAGTGGAATTAGGCTTGAAATGGCGAAAGTTGGAATTTTTGGAAAGTCTGACCGAGAGTGGACTTTATGATATTGGGGTCGGATTCTGATTCCAAAAGTTGGAGTAGGTTCGTGGTGTCATTTGTTACTTGTGTGCAAACTTTGGGGTCAATCAGATGTGATTTGATAGGTTTCTGCATCGTTTTTAGATATTAGAAGTTCAAAGTTCATGAAGCTTGAATCTATGTGCGATTCATGTTTTTGATGTTGTTCGAGGTGATTTGAGGGCTCGACTAAGTTTTTATGATGTTTTGGGACTTGATGGTATGTTTAGTTGAGGTCCTAAGGGCCTGGGGTTGATTTTGGATGGTTATCGGATCGATTTGAAGTTTGATGGAATGCTGAAGCTCACCAGCTTCTGGTGCAATCACACCTGCGGAGTTGGGATCGCAGGTGCATTCTCGCAGAAGCGAGAAGGGAGCCGTGGAAGCGGCCAAGGAGGAAGTGAGAGCGAGGCCCTTTCCGCATCTACGAGGCTGCAGGTGCAGTTAGAGATGCACAGAAGCAAGAGGCGCATAGGTGCGATGGGCCATTCTGCATCTACGTGACTGCAGATGCGGTAGAAGGACCGCAAAAGTGGAACAGGGAAAATGGGCTTGGTCCGCAGAAGCAGATTAGTTCTCATAGAAGCGAGTCCGCAGAAGCGAAAGATTGGACCGTAGGTGCGGAGGGAATCGCAGAAGCAGGCGAAGGGTCGTTACTGTGAAAGCGCAGAAGCGGTTAAGTTTCGATAGGACTCGTGGTCGAATGGGTGTTCGTAATTTTTGACTTTTACTCGATCTCGAGATCTAGGCTCGGGTCAATTTTTTGTGGTAATTTTTTGATTCTTTGCTAAAATCGTAGATTTATGATTTAAATTGGTTCCTTTTAGTTATATTCATGTCATGTAATTGCTTTTGTCTAGATTTGGGCCATTCAGAATCGGAAAAATCTTGGGAAAGACATCCTTATCGATTGATTGAGCGAGGTTTAATTTAAGTGACTTGTCTAACCTTGTGTGGGGGAAATCGCATAGGATTTGGTATTGTTGTAACAATTTGTGATATGCGAGCTCCGTGTATGCGAGGTAACGAGTGCGTACACGGGCTTATTCTGGAAATTTCGGTTTTTTGCCGAGTTGTCTTCTTTTAAATTCCTTAACTGAGTTTCCTTAGCGTATGCAGTGATCATGATTAGCCTAGTATCGCATGTCTACGTGCATCAACTCTTACTTGCAATTTGTGCAACATGCTTAGTTGAATTACCTGCTTCCCTTGATTTGAATTAAATCTTTAAACTGTAAAATTTCTTGTTGTAAATTCGTTGTTCCTTCGGTTTGGTTATCTGCTGCATATTTACTTTGGGACTATGAGGTGGTACCTTGGATGATCCCCCTGTCTTGTATATTTACTTTGGGACTACGAGGTGTTTACTCGGGAGATCCCCCATGACTTGCATATTTACTTTACTACGAGGCAGTTCCTTGAGAGTTCCCCCTGTCTTGCATATTTACTTTGGGACTACGAGGCGGTACCTCGGGAGATCCCCCTGTCGTGCATATTTACATTTGGGACTACGAGGCGGTACCTCGGGAGTGCCCCTGTTTTTTTTACCTCTACTCGTTTTGCTGTTATTTTATGAAGTTTCTCGTTGTTTAAATTCTCAGTCATTTTCAAATATTATTATATCTTCTGCCTTACTTCTCTTTTAAACCAGTAGGGCCCTGACCTGACCTCGTCATTACTCTACCGAGGTTAGGCTTGGCACTTACTGGGTACTGTTGTGGTGTACTCATACTACACTTCTGCACATCCTTTTTGTGCAGATCCAAGTTCTTCCCACCAAACCAGATACCACTGAGTTGGACCGTACGTGGAGACTTCAAGGTATATCTGCTAGCGTCCATAGACCTTGGAGTCCCCCTCTATCCTTATTATATAGTTTCCCTTGTTCTCTTTAGACTTGATGTATAGTGACACTTAGTATTTCTCTTAGAAGCTTGTGACTTATTTCTACCGGGTTTTGAGAGTTGTAATTATTGGAGTTCAGTTTATTATTCAGTTATTCCGCAAATTGTTAGGCTTACCTAATGGTAGAGACTAGGTGCCATCATGACAAGTGAAATTGGGGTCGTGACACTATCTCTACAGCTTTTTGCCTTGTCTATATAGTTATATGTAGTCATGTAATATCAATTCTCCTCCTTCTTAAGATATATACTAATTCCATTGGCATTCTGTTTTTAAAAAATAGAATAATACATAATCATACCCCTAGGATTGAACCATAATTCCTTATAGATTGCAAGATATAAGTGATACGCTCAAATTACACTTTAGTGAATAGTGTAAAGCGGTCGATGTCAAATTTTGGCGTCGTTGCCGGGGAATACAGTTTTGAAATTACTAATTAGTGTGTGCTTTGCTGTACGTCTTATTCTATTCTATCACACTTTTCTTGCTTTGCTTGGTGTTGATAGGAAAACATGTCGGAATATGGTGAAGACGTGGAGGCAGAAATGGAAGGAAATCCTTTTGCGGATATCGAGGAGTACATTGAGGATGCAAATGCTATTGCACCTCCTGCTATTGGCGCTGCAACTTTCAAGGTGGAACACAGTTTAATCCTTATGCTCAAAGTGGAGGGGTTTTTCAGGAATTCCACCGATGATGATCCAACACAACATCTTAGAAACTTCTTGGGTGTGTGTGCAATGCATAAGCAGAACAATGTCTCTAATGATGCCCTAAGGTTGAGATGCTTCAAGTACTCTCTAGCTGGGGACGCAAGGAAATGGCTTCAAAATCTTCCTCCAAACTCCATTCATTCCTAGCCCGAACTTGTCCGAGCCTTCTTGTCTAAATGGTTCCCGCAAAGTAAGAAGTCTGAGCTCCGGGATAAATCTTCTTTTTCAAGAAATTACCGGGAGAACAACTACATGAGGCATGGGATCGTTTCAAATTATATTTGGTGAGGTCTCCCACCATGGTTTCCCAGACTCTATTTTGTTGGAGAAATTCTACATGGGCTTGGATCCGATGAACCAATCTATAGCCAAGAATGCAGCTGCCGGATCTTTCATGGACAAATCATTCGCAAGGGTGACACAAATACTTGACAAAATGGCAAAGCATAATCAAGCATGGCATTCTGAGGACACCACAGGTGGAATTACATATGGTTCTCCTTCCTTGAGCAACATGATCAAGGAAAATCAAGAGAGAGATCAAGTGATTGCAGGGCTTGCTACAAATGTTAATGCGTTGACAAAGATGTTCACCGAAAGCCAAAAGAAGAAAGTAAATGTGGTTGAGAATGTGCAACCCGTACCAAATGAAGATTTTGAGGAAGCAAATTATGTCAATAACTCTCAAGGAGGGTACCAAAGGCAACATTACCAAGGTCAAGGACCACAAAATCAATGGAGGCCAAACCCGCAAGGGCAAGGCCACCAACAATGGCGAAATGACCAAGGTGGCTCAAACCAAGGAAATTGGAACAACAACAACAACTTCTCAAATCGGAGTTCAAATCCCTATGTTCCCCCAAAGAGTCAATATTCAAATCAAGGTTCCTCAAGTGAGTCTAAGTTGGAAAGTATGCTTGAAAGGATATTGAAAAATCAAGAAAAATTCGACAATTCCATGAGGAACATGATCGATCTTGTTGGCTCTCATACTGCATCCATTCAAAAATTGGAGATGCAAATGAGAGATCTCTCTAGGGAGCAAAATCCAAAGAAAAAGGGAATACTCCCTAGTGACACCATTGCGAACCCAAAGGGTAGTGGGAGTGGCCCAACTTCTCATGTCAAGGAACTTATTACTAGGAGTGGGAAGGTACTACAAGGAGAGGGTGAACAAGTGGTTGAGGTAGAATAATTCGAGAAAGGGGTTGAGGTTGAAGAGCCAAGTGTTGTCGAAATTGAGAAAATTCTGGAAGATGTGCAAGTGAAAGAAGAGAACCGAGAAGTGGCAAAGGAAAAGGCAAAAGAGACACCAAACATTGTTCCACCTATTCCTAGACCTGCTCCTCCTTTTCCTCAAAGACTTGTAAGAAGGGTTGATGATAGCAAGCTTAAGAAGTTCTATGACATTCTAAAGCAATTATCGGTAAACATCCCGTTCTTGGAAGCTTTTCAAGAGATGCCAGGTTTTGCCAAATATTTGAAATATTTGATCACCAAGAATAGGATCACCAAGAATGAGGTGGTGAACATGACTCACCGGGTTAGTTCCATTATTGCCACTACCTCCGTTCAAAAGAAAGAAGACCCGGGAGCCTTTACTATTCCATGCACTATCGGGGCGCGTGATTTTGCAAGGGCCCTTTGTGATAATGGGGCTAGCATTAACTTAATGCCGCTTGCCATTTATAAACAAGCGGGATTAGGAATTCCAAGGCCAACAAGTATGAGATTGCAAATGGCCAATCGTTCCATCAAGAGACCGGTAGGAATTGTTGACGACGTGATTGTAAAAGTGGGAGAGTTTCATGTACCCGCCGATTTTGTAATCCTTGATTGTGCGGTTGACAAAGAGATCCCTATCATCTTGGGGAGACCATTCCTAGCCATGGGAAGAGCACTCATGGATTCAGAACAGAATGAAATTAAATTCCGTGTGAACGATGAAGAGGTCACATTCCAAGCAAGCAAGGGTATGAAGCTACCACATGAGTATGAAAGCATTTTGGTGATTGATATTGTTGAGGAGGTGGAAGATGCGGTTGAAATGCAAATGGAAGAACAATGCCTCGGTGAAGCATTGGCGGCTATTTTGGTGAACTTTGATGGTGAGGATATGGAGGGTTTTATGGAGTCGGTAAATGCATTAGAGGGGCGTGGTTCTTACACTTATGCTCCGGCAAAGCTCTCTCTCGACTTGGAGAATAGAGCCACACCTCCCGCAAAGCCTTCTATTATTGAGCCACCACAAGTAGAGCTCAAACCACTTCCTCTGCACTTGAGGTATAAATTTCTTGGTTCAAATGATACTTTACCGCTAATCGTTTCTTCTTTGTTGAAAGATGTGCAGGTGGAACGAGGGCATGCCGGGTTCTATAGGCGCGCCATCAAAGACTTCTCCAAGATTGCAAATCCTATGTGCAAACTCCTTGAGAAGGATGCCAAATATGTGTTTGACGAGAAAGGCCTCAAAGCCTTTGAGGAGTTGAAGCAAAGGCTCACCACGGCACCTATTACTGTCACACCCGATTGGTCTCTGCCTTTTGAACTCATGTGTGACGCCAGTGGTGTAGCCATTGGGGCAATGCTTGGCCAACGTCACAACAAGGTTCTTCACCCGGTCTACTATGCAAGCAAAACACTACTTGGGCACAGGTGGCGAAAAACATTAGGTGGAGCAGCTGGCTCCCAAAGATGGTCCGTGCCCGACCATTGAGTGACTCTAAAGAAACACCAACTTCATCGTGCCGCGCCGTTAAGTCAAGCGCTTCATGGGAGGCAACCCATGTGTGGTAATATTTTTTTTGTTCTTTAAATTTTGACTTTTTGATAGATAGATTTACTTGAGCAATGAATTTCCCTTGTTTTTTCTTTGCCGGGTTCTTTTTCAAGGGTGTAATAGTAAAACCAGTACAGTAGAATGAAACATGTTGACCGGGTTGGTGTAATTGTTTAGTCTCAAGCATGTGTGTCTGTACATAGCCTATACCCTTAAAAAATAAAGCGATCAACTGTGTGAACTTGAGGCTCGCTCTATGACTCTACATCTAGCTAGAGTTATGCATGTATATATGATGAAAGATTTGCGTTGCCAAATGTTGACTCGAGGGCTTTAAACCATGTGAACCAAACAGTTCGTGTGCCATGTGTGTGAGTTCTTTGTGTAGATAATTCTTGTGTTTGCTTCTGCTATCTAGAACTTCCCCCGTTGGTTTTTCGATGCTTATAATCATTACACTTGGTTGGAGGGATGATCTTAGGCATTCTTTGTTTTATTTGCGAAACCTCTTTAGCCTTTCAAGCCTACCATTGCATAAATAATATCACTAGTGCCATATTCGAGCCTTTAAACTTTTCTTTGGCCACCTTACTACAAACCTTTCCCTTTTGTAAAATATTTACCTCTTTTGAACCCGTTCCTCCTTGAACATTGAGAATTAGGCTAAAAGCCTAAGTTGGGGGTGTGGTGTCAAAGTGAAAATGGGTAAGGTTGTACATTGAGTGTAGGAGCATAAACCTCAAAGTGTTCATATGAAATTATTCAAGCTCCAAAAAAAAATGTTTATATATATATAATTATGGAGCCTTGAAGAAAATTAGAGAGGTATTTAAGGTGGCTCCATATTGGGAACTAAATGCCAATGTGGCTATGGGGTTTGAAAAGAAACAAAGTGCAAAAAGAAAAGAAAATGTGATTAGTGTTCAAGGAGGGTGTAGTCACTTATATATAAATGCGTATCCGACCCTTCCCTAAACCTACATTACAAGCCTAAAAAGTCCTTATGGGATCTCCAATCGAGCGTTCTTAGAATTAAGCGACGAATTAAAATAAGGGCAAGCCTATGGTATGGTATGTTGTAACACTTGAAACTCTTTAATGAGAGTGAGTGTATTTGTGAATTAGTCCCTTTTTGTTGTCATTGTAAATATTGTGAATTTGGGACTTTCTTTCTAGTGAGGGCACATGAACTGCGAGGTTGAACAAAAGTTGAGTTTTTGAGTCAAACGCAAGTGCACTCAGCTGAGGGTAGCATTTTGTCACGTTGTCTGAGGCTCAAAGTTCACATGTTAATTAGTTTTCCTTATATATATCGATGGTTCAGGAAGGGTAAAACACTCAAAGATGCATGCTCGAAATACTAACAACAAACACCGTCCATGGTCACTATTGTTTCATGTCTTGTAGATGGAGTCTAGAATAGGATAGTGTCATCGTAGTTGCTTGAGGACAAGCAAAAGTTTAAGTTTTACGAGTCGTAGAAGTATCCGCAAACCATACATGAAGTCTATTGAAGGAAGAAAATGCGATGCAGGATGCGGTCGAACCATGAATGCGGTGAAGGCGAAACTAGGGTTACAATCTGCGATAGACATTTCAAAAATGCGGACCGCAAACGGGTTATGAGATCGCATATGAGATCGTATTTTTGACGTTGAAATTTGCCCAGAAGTCTATCTTGATCTGCGATCTTGCTGTGAAATATGCGGCTCGCATGTGGGTTTTGCGATAGCATATCCACATCTGCGATGCCTTTTTGCTCTTTTCTTGTCTTTTTGTTGCTTTTTGAACTCTTTTCCCTGCTCTTAGGTCCTTACACCTCGTACACTGCAAAAATACTAAAATTACCTAAGTACAGAGGGAAATTGCATTTAAAACAAGCTAAAATCTAGGAAATTAGTGTCAAAAAGTGCCGAAATTCTCTGGCACATCAATAAGCTTCCAAAGTCAGCCATGTGTCAATAGAAATTTCTTCTACGCGATCGCGAAAAGGCTTCCGCGATCGTGATTCGCAGTGCCAAAAAACAGCAACTTGCTCTTCGCGAATGCGACCCAAAGTCCGCATCATGATGCACACCCCTGTGTCAAAAAACCAGCAACTAAAAAGGGCCTACAAATGGTCTGAAACCACCCCGAAACTCACCAGAACCCCTCGGAACCCCGTCCGAACATACCAACAAGTCCCAAAACATACACGACCTACTCGAAGCCTCAAATCACACATAATACCATCAAAACCACGAATCACCGATCAGGATCAATCTCTTAAGTTCATAAACTTCAAACTTCGAACCAAGCATCCAATTCAAGCCTAACCAATCCGGAATGAATCCGAATTTTGTATACAAGTTCCAAATGACATATCGAACCTATCCAACTCCAGGAACAACAATCTGTACCCGATAACATCGAAGTCAACTCCCGGTTAAACCTATGAACATCCCAACCTTCAAATTTCCAACTTTCGCCAAAATGCATCTAATCAACCTATGTATCTCCAAATCGAACTTCGGACATACGCCTAAGTCAAAATCACTATACGAAGCTATTGGAATGATCAAATCACCATGCCGGAGTTGTTTACACAAAAGTCAAATTCCGGTCAACTCTTACCCCTTAAGATTCTAAAACAAGAACCAACCTCCCGAAAATCAAATCCGACCACACACACAAGTCACAATACATAATACGAAGCTACTCAAGACCTTAAGTCACCGAAGAGGACACTAATTCTCAAAATGACCGGTCGGGTCGTTACTTTCTCCCTCTCGTAAACTAACATTCATCCTCGAACGTTCCAAGAACCGGTTCGAAGCCACAAAATCACTAAATGAACTCACCATACATATACTTACGGGTGATCCCACATCATCCCAATCTACATAACCTCGACAACACCCTCTCAACTAAAGATTATTACTTCCACCCACACCGATAAGCCTTACAACCAAATGTTTCACCATCCGATCATTTCCTAAAGACCCGATTCCCGCATAATCACGCTGTATCAACCTCAACCATCTGCCACAACTCATGCATACACCTACAATGTATGACCACCTGATGTAATACATCACCCATATGCCCGTAACAACAACTCAGACTGCTAAGAAATCCATTACCGAATTCGCTACCAGTAAATAGCCTCATATCGATTAGAACCTTGTTCAAAACCTTTACAATGCTGACAACGATGCAAGAAACATGAAGATCTCATAACCACCCAAATCAACAAGTCACTTCCAACGCCATCTGGGCACATACCTCACAAGCTAATTCCAGTAAGCACAACACGAATATGACTGAATATGCAAAGAGAAATACGTGAGTGAACTATCAAACAAGTCTGACACGCATAATTCCTAATCAGTACCATGAATCTATTCCCTAAGGGAGAATCAAAACATATAAAATAATCACAAGGATCTCATCCTAATATAACTCCACCGCGGCACGTAGCCCGGTTCAAACATATCAAACCACACGAAATGCGAGGATCTCATCCTCAGCTTTGAATCACAAGTAGAATACACATCATACCAACCGAAACCTTCCACTAACTCAATTCCGCAAAACAAAATCACAACACATAATGAACTTCCCATACCGGTCGAGCATCTAAATCACAAATCGTAACCAAACCATCCAGAAATCACATCAAAACCTACTGTAATGAGTAACAGAAAGTTCATTCTAGTCTCATGACTCTCAATGGTGAATAGAACAAAACGATAGACACGGGCTACCACTATAGAATCTCCCAACAAGGGTAAAACGCATAAGTAGAGTACAAGAATGACGAAATTCACCCATATATGGAGCAAGATAAGAGGACTCACTCTGATAAACAAGCCCGAATAAAAAAACAAATGCTCCCCTATGACAAATCCGAACCATACCTACAACGACACCATGTGGTGCAGCGGCCTCAGCCTCACTATGGAAAACATATCAACGGGCCAGGCGTACACCTTTAGAGAATCCTCTACCCGCATATCCTCCACCCCTAGCTGGCTTTGCTGGTGATGTAGCAAGTGAAATGGGTCCCAGAGCCTGAGTGCTCTGATGGAATCCACCTTTCTCGAGAATAGGACAATCTCTCATGATGTGCCTAGTATCGCCACACTCATAACAACCCCTTTGCGGGCGTAGCTGCTGGGACTGAGTCTGTGCCAGGCAACTGGAATAACCATTGTAGGAACCCCATGCAGGTGGTGCACTGACTGCCCCATATGAGTACCCTGAGGTCCTTGACTAATTGGAGCACCACGAGTAGTCTAAAGTGCGGACTGGACTGGCCGACTGGCCGAGCCTCCACCGTTATGGGAAATAGTTGAAGAGTAGAATCCACAGAATTCTCGGGAACCTCGAGACCTCTTGGCCTCCTTATCCTCCCCCTCCTCACCCCAAATACGCTCTAACCTGCTAGCAATCTCCACAACCTGCTGAAATGGAGTATGAGTCTCCAACTCCCGAGCCATGCGGAATCTAAGACCATAATTGAGCCCCTCAATAAATCTGCAGACTTGCTCTCTGACTGTAAGAACCAAACTAGCTGCATGACGGGATAACCCACTAAACCTGATGGCATACTCTGACATCGTCATGGTGTCCTGACGCAGCTGCTCGAACATTGTGCGCCACGCATCCTGGAGGGTCTGGCGAACAAACTCCTTCAAAAATATCTCTGAAAATGGAGTCCAAGTGAGTGGTGCTGCATCAGCTGGCCTACCCTCGTCATAAACTGCCACCACCGATATGCTGCTCCCGATAGCTAAAATGTAGTAAAAGCAACTCCGTTTACCTCCACAATACCAACGGTGCAGAGAATACGACGACACTTCTCTGGAAACCCTGTGCATCCTCGATAGTTGTGCCACCAAAAGTAGGTGGACCATAGCTCTTGAACCTCTCAAGCCTATTCCACTCCTCTGATGCACTCTGGCCTGACCTAAGGCTAAATCAGAATAACAGGTTGTATCGGCACCATGCCCAGAGTATAAACAATAAGAGCCTGCTGCTCTAGATTAAGGGCGGTGGGAGTTTGATCTCCTCCACCAATCTATGAAGTAGCTGGTGCAACGGAGATGAATCCCGCCTGAGCCAATATACAAAACATGCTCAGGAACTACGCTAAAGTCTCTTGAAGTCTGGGGGTAACACCAGGCGCCTCTGGTGCCTGTCCCCTAACTGGAGCTACTGGCAGCTCCTCAGCTCCTGGTCTAGCAGGTGCTCTAGCTGCAGCACGTGCTTCTCCTCGTACTCTACCTCAGCCCCGACCTCTTGCGGCTCTTGTAGGGGGTGCAGTTGTCTGCTCAGCTGATCTGGTAGCGCGTATCCTTACCATCTGTGAGAGAATAGAGATACAAAGGCTCAAACTTCGAAATCAACAAATCCGCATAACAGGAATGAAAGAATTGGAATTTTCCTAATAGTTTTGCAGCCTCTCGAAGATAAGTGCAGACGTCTCTGTAACGATCCGCAAGACTCTACTAAACTTGCTCATGACTCGTAGAACCTATGAACCTAAAGCTCTAATACCAACTTGTCACGACCCAAAATCCCGCCTTAGCATCATGATGGCACCTAGTCTCTAAGACTAGGTAAGCTGATTACTTAGAACAATTAAGCTAATTTAACCATGATATTTTAAATCAGAGATTTATATAAATATCGAAATAAATGTGAAATAAGACTACACGGCAATAATCAGTACAGCCTCCTAAGACCAGGTAACAAAGTCACGATAATACATGAAAAGATCTCAAATATTAAAATATAATACTATTCGAATATCAAGCTGACTGTACAATAAAAGGAAAAACCTCAAAGGGACTTCAACGACCAAACAACTCTACCTTGAATCTTCGCCACCGATAAGCTAACTCTGCTGAGTCTGATATTACCAATATCAGGATCTACACAAAAAAATGTGCAGAAGTGTAGTATGAGTAGACCACGGTCGGTACCCAATAAGTATCAAGACTAACCTCGGTGGAGTAGTGATAAGGTATATGTCAAGACACCTACTAGTCAAAATAACATGTGCAGTATAAAAGTATAAGCTAATAATAAAAGCAGAAATTAGTAAATGCCGACAAGAATCAACATATGATATAAACAGTAAAGTAATAAGAACACCGTTAAAGTACCAGTGAGAAGATATAAGGGAACAAATGACAATCAACTAATCAAGTCGTTCTAACACAAGTCTCACAGCGAATTACTCCGAGATACCTCATCTCAAAATCACAAGTCACGAGTCTGAAACCACAATCATATGCTCACGGCACCTTGTGCCCATATTTCTAATCACCACCGCACGGACAACTCACGTGCTAATATCCATGTGCCCGGCATGATCTCAGGCTCACAATCTCAATCCGCCCGACATGGTCACATTCCTAATATCATAATGAAAGCAGATAATACAAGAATAAATGAGCATGATCAATAATGTTATGATTCATACTCCTGAACTAGTATAATTGGCATGCCACTATGTGTGCTTGTGTGAGTATACTATTACAGCCCTACTCAACAAGTAATATAAAAGACATCGAGTAGCTCATTGAAGCAACACAACAAGTCATGTAAGGTGTATAACATACGTAAGAAAAATCACACCATCACACAAATATCATCAACATAATGCCCCATGCCATCACACATCATCCCTGACATTTGTCACCCTTATCTCTCCAATAGCCACTCGTATCACCCCGCCTTGACAATATCATTAGCCACCCGTTTCACCATGATAGCCACCCATATCACTCTGTATAATAGCCACCCTTATCGCTCAACCCGGATAATAACACATTAGCCACCCATATCACTCTGCACAATCAACAACAGTGATGCCACTCTAAATGTCACGACCCAAATCTCACATGTCGTGATGGCGCCCATCGTAATACTTAGGCAAGCCGACAACAACAATAAACCACGCATTCTTTAAGTTTGAAAACATAATAAACTAAGCTTAAGAGTAAAATCTCATAAATACTGATATGAAAATATCGCGACTCAATACAATATTCCCTTAAAATCCGGGTGTCACTGAGTACAAGAGCATCTATACAATAACATGGTCTGACTGCTGAAACACTATCTAGGAAGGTAGAATAGTATAAATAAAACTAAAAGATAAAGGAAGAGAGTCAAGGTCTGTAGATGCCAAAACAGCTACCTTGAAAATCTCTGAACTGATAAAGCTCCAAAATCAACAACCACCGAACTTGGTAGTACCTGGATCTGCACACGAAGTGTAGAGTGTAGTATGAGTACAATCAACCCAATGTACTCAATAAATAACAAGACTAACCTTGGGCTAAAAGTAGGGACGAGCTCAACAGGTACAGTCCAAATACAAAAATAATAGTACAGAAATGTAGATATGCTTTCAAGTTTAACAGTTTAAGCTCGAAATAGATAAAATATGCCAAGTGTAACTGAAATGAGGGATGATACATCTCTATATCTACATGTCAATTATGCATGCCAATTGTAATGCAACACAGTGATAAAATCATATGCATACTCTCGGAGAATCAATTCACTCAGTCCTCCATTCACCCAATCCTCACAGCTACTCAATCTTCCTAATCGCTTCGCACTCGCTCTTGGCACTCGCACTCGGCACTCGCGCTCGGCACTCACACTACTCAGTAGGTACCTGTACTCACTATTGGTAAGTCAGACTCCGAAGGGGCGGATCCTGCCCAAGCGCTAAAATAAGCCAACCATGGCATGAATCAATTAAGCTTGCTGTGGCGTGCAACTCGATCCCATAAATATCCTCACAGTCCGGCCCTCGACCTCACTCAGTCATCAATCTCTCCAGTCTCTTGGGCTCACGAATATCATGACAATTAGCCCTAACAATGGTGATATAATGTATCAATATATGGAAACAAAGACTGAGATATGATGTGCAAATGATAGATAGGATTGAGCACAAAGTTGCAAATTAAGCAAGTAATTCAATAGCAACACGACCTCTGTGGGTCTCAACAATACCACGTATGGCCTAAGCATGATTTCTAACATGAATCACAGCTCAATTTCTCTAACACACGAAGAATATACGGATAATAACAAGATCATTTGACTACACAGTTCCACGGAATCGACCGAGCTTCATAAAGTGCATGTCACACACCTATTACCTAGTATGTGCATCACCTCAACACCAGCCACATAACATATAATTCATACCCTCAGAACCAAATTTAGAAGTATTACTTACCTCAAACCGTGTAAATCTCTACTTCAACAAGCTCTTGCCTCGTGAATCTGCCTCCGAATGACTTGAATAGCCACAAACAACTCGATACAATCAACACAAGCTATAGGAAGAAATTCCATATGATAAAGCTAAGTTCTTAAGCAAAAATCAAAATTCAACTCAAAAAGTCAACCCTAGGTCCACATCTCAGAATATGACAAAATTGACAAAATTCGAACACCCATTCAACCATGAGTCCAACCAAACCAAAATTACTCAAATCCGATCACAACTCAACCTTCAAATATTGAATTTAAAGCCTATGAAGTTTCTACAATTTTTCCCCAATTTTCCACCCAAAACAATAATTAAATGATGAAACAATGATATATTCATGTATATTAACTAAATCTGAGTTAGAATCGCTTACCCCAATAAATCGTTTGAAAATCTCTCCAAGAATCGCCTCAATCCGAGCTCCAAATGTCCAATTATGAAATTTCAGTCTAACCCTCATTTTGATATCAAGAATCACAGCTCAATTGCTCTAACACAGGGAGAATATATGGATAATAACAAGATCATTTGACTACACGGTTCCTCAGAATTGTCTGAGCCAGAATTCCTAGAGTGCACGCCCACACGCCCATCAACTAGCATGTGCGTCACCTCAACACCAACCACATAACACATAATTCAGGGATTCATACCCTCAGAACCAAGTTTAGAAGTGTTACTTACCTCAAACTGTGCAAATCTCTACTCCAACAAAACCCTTGCCTCGTGAATCGGCCTCAGAACGACTCGAATGTAGCCACAAACAACTCGATACAATCAACACAAGCTATAGGAATCAATTCCATATAATAAAGCTAAGTTTTTAAGCAAAAGTCAAAAAGTCAACTCAAAAGGTCAACCCCGGGCCTATGTTTCGGAATCTGACAAAATTAACAAAATCCGAACACCCATTTAATCACGACTCCAATCATACCAAAATTACTCAAATCCGATCACAACTCGACCTTCAAATCCTCAAATCAAAGCCTATGAAGTTTCTTTAATTTTCCCCCAATTTTCCACCCAAAACACTAATTGAATGATGAAAACAATAATATATTCATGTATATTAACAAAATCCGGGTTAGAATCACTTACCGCAATCAATTCCTTGAAAATTTCTTCAAGAATCGCCTTAATCCGAGCTCCCAAAGTCCAATTATGAAATTTCACTCTAACCCTTGTTTTGGTATTTATATTCTACCCAGACGTCCTCCTTCGCGATCGCGAAGCACAAAAACTAAGCTGCCAAAAATTAACTCTACGTGAATGCGTACAAACCCACGAAAGTGAATACCAAAAATTCCTGACCTACGCGATCGCGGACAGCCTCATGCGATCGCAAAGAACAACGCGTGGAATCCCCAGCTTCTTCCTTTCCTCTATGCGAACTCGACTTAACCACACGTTCGCAATACATTGATTGGCAAATCTTTGCGATCGCATAGCACTGAATCCCAGCTGCCCAAAATAAGCCTACGCGATCGTGGACCTTCCCACGCGATCGCGTATAAGGAAACCAGACCTGTAACATCAGTAATCTTTTAAGTCCAAATTCCAATCTGTTAACCATCTGAAATCCACCAGAGGCCCCCGGGACATCAACCAAACATACCAACAAGTCCTAAACATCATACAAACTCACTCGAGGCATCAAATAATATCAAACAACATCAAAAACACGAATTGCATCCCAATTCAAGCCTAATGAAAACTAATGAATTCTAACTTCTACAATCGATGATGAAACATATCAAATCAAATCTGGTTGACCTCAAATTTTGAACACAAGTCATAGATTACACAACGGACCTACTCCAACTTTCGTATCCAAAATCCAAGCTGAGTAACCACAAAGTCAACTCTCGGTCAAACTTCTCAACTCTCCAAACATTTAATTTTTCAACTCTCGCCATTTCAAGCAAAAATCACCTACGGACCTACAAATCAATATCCGGACACACTACTAAGTCCAAAACCACTACACCTAGCTATCAAAACCATCAAAAATCCATTCCAAGGTCGTTTATACATAAGTCAACATCCAGTCAACTCTTCCAACTTAAGCTTCCAAAATTGGGACTAAGTATCCCAATTGATTCCAAAATATCCCCGGAACTAAACCTACCACCCAGGAAAGTCACAAATCAACAATAGAGCACAAAATAAGCAGTAAATGGGGGAATAGGGCTACAACACTCAAAACGACCAGTCGGGTCGTTACACTTATGCTCCACATAACAACAACCAATCCACATCACAATTCACATGTGGTAACATCACAACAACATGACATATCAACTTGTACCACAAATGCCCATAGGCCACAACCTTTCCAAAACAACGATACAAATATCACCATATCACATAGCCCACTACTCAAACACAAGGTGTATAGAATCTCAATAACAATAAAATGAACGGGAAAGTAACTCAACAATGATCAACACTCCCTTTAAACACAACTTCAATTCAACAATGCTTATGCATTGCGCACACACCCAAGAAGTTTCTAAGATGTTGTGTTGGATCATCATCAGTGGAATTCCTGAAAAACCCCTCCACTTTGAGCATAAGTATTAAACCGTGTTCCACCTTGAAAGTTGCAGCGCCAATAGCAGGAGGTACAATAGCATTTGTATCCTTAATGTACTCCTCGATATCCGCAAAAGGATTTCCTTCCATTTCTGCCTCCACGTCTTCACCATATTCTGACATGTTTTCCTATCAACACCAAGCAAAGTGTGATAGAATAGAATAAGACGTACAGTAAAGCACACACTAATTAGTAATTTCAAAACTGTATTCCCCGGCAACAGCGCCAAAATTTGATACGCTCAAATTACACTTTAATAAATAGTGTAAAGCGGTCGATATCAAATATAATAACCCAACAAGGTTGGGGTCGAATCCCACGAGGAATAGGTGTGAAAATGTTACTTGACTAGTGTGTTACTCAACTAAAGTCGTAATTCTATCCAGTTAACCGTAACAAGAGTATGAATTGAGTTTGGTTTTAGATAAAGGCTAATCGAAATGTTGAGAATGTAAATAATTTGATTAAAGAAACCAAGGTTGTGTACCCATTAATGAAGTGTAATGCTATTGGTGTCAATATGATATATTTCTAACGGAAGGTTCTTTTTTATATGCAAATGATGTCTAAGTGACTACCCAATATTTTCCAATAGTTAGGTAGTATTTCCTCTTTATGATTTTTCCAAATAAAAAAGAGTTGCAATTAAGAAACATCAATTTATGCCAAATAAAACCCACTTATTCCTAAGTGATTTTATTAAACAAGGTTTAAAGCCTTGAGTCTTTGATATTTACTTCTACGTAATTCTACCCCACTTTCCCAAGCAAAGATAGAATTTATCGGTGCTTGTTAATGTTTGCAACCACCAACAATAACTGAAGAATGAGAAGTAAATAAATATCAACTAACCGTTATATATATATTTAATGTAAAACGCCCATTAACATAACACCCATTAAGGGTCCACAACCTTAGTATTTAAAGTTAGCTACTCATACTAAAATCTGAAAACAAGAGAATATTAAATGTCATAAAGCTTACAAAGTGAAAGATTCTTGACCCAAAAGCTTCCAAAAGAAAGGAATATTAATGCCTTGTATTGTAGCTTCAAAGTCTGACAAGATAGAGCCCATAAAATCCTAATAAATCTATTTATAGAGGGCCAAAAACCGAGACAAAAATCGGACCAATCTGCCCTGAAGTTGAATATGCGACCGCATTTCTGTCGCATAACAGACATGCGGTCCGCATTTTTGACATGTCTATTGCAGATTGTAACCCTAGTTTCGCCTTCACCGCATTCATGATTTGCGGTTCGCATTGTAGAAATGCGACCGCATCCTGCATCGCATTTTCTTCCTTCAGTAGACTTCATGTTTGGTTTGCGGTTACTTCTGCGGCTCGCTAACACGGTATGCGATCGCAAATGAGACCGCATTTTCGACATTGAACTTTGCCTTGGATTCTGTTTTGGTCTGCGATCTCTGTGTGCAATATGCGGCTCGCAAATAAGTTATGCGATCGTAGTTGACATCGTATTTTTGACGTTGAACTTTGCCCAGAAGTCTGTCTTGATCTGCGATCTTGGTGTGAAATATGCGGCTCGCATGTGGGTTTTGCGATAGCATATCCACATCTGCGATGCCTTTTTGCTCTTTTCTTGTCTTTTTGTGGCTTTTTGAACTCTTTTCCATGCTCTTAGGTCCTTACACCTCATACACTGCAAAAAATACTAAAATTACATAAGTACCGAGGGAAATTGCATTTAAAACAAGTTAAAATCTAAGCAATTAGTATCAAAATGTGCCGAAATTCTCCGGCACATCAACAAGACATGAAACAATAGTGACCATGAACGGTGTTTGTTGTTAGTATTTCAAGCATGCATCTTCGAGTGTTTTACCCTTCCTGAATCATCGATATATACAAGGAAAACTAATCATCTTGTGAACTTTGAGCCTCAGACAACGTGACAAAATGCTACCCTCAGCTGAATGCACTTGCGTTTTACTCACAAACTCAACTTTTGTTCAACCTCGCAGTTCATGTGCCCTCACTAGAAAGAAAGTCCCAAAATCACAATATTTACAATGACAACAAAAAGGGACTAATTCACAATACACTCACTCTCAGAAAAGAGTTTCAAGTGTTACAAGATACCATACCATAGGCTTGCCCTTATTTTAATTCGTCGCTTAACTCTAAGAACACTCGGTTGGAGATCCCATAAGAACTTTTTAGGCTTGTAATGTAGGTTTAGGGAAGGGTCGGATAAGTATTTAGATATAAGTGACTACATCCTCCTTGAACACTAATCACATTTTCTTTTCTTTTTGCACTTTGTTTCTTTTCAAACCCCATAGCCACATTGGCATCTAGTTCCCAATATGGAACCAGCTTAATACCTCTCTAATTTTCTTCAAGGCTCCATAATTATATATATATATATATATATACATAAATTTTTTTTTGTTGTTTAGGAGCTTGCATAATTTCATATGAGCACTTTGAGGTATATGCTCCTACACTCAATGTACAACCTAACCCTTTTCCATTTTGACACCACACCCCCAACTTAGGCTTTTAGCCTAATTCTCAATGTTCAAGGAGGAACGGGTTCAAAAGAGGTAATTATTTTACAAAAGGGAAAGGTTTGTAGTGAGGTGGCCAAAGAAAAGGTTAAAGGCTCGAATAGGGCACTAATGATATTATTTATGCAATGGTAGGCTTGAAAGGCTAAAGAGGTTTCGCAAATAAAACAAAGAATGCCTAAGATCATCCCTCCAACCAAGTGTAATTATTATAAGCATCGAAAAACCAACATGGCAAGTTCTAGATGGTAGAAGCAAACACAAGAATTATCTACACAAAGAACTCACACACATGGCACACGAACTGTTTGGTTCACATAGTTTAAAGCCCTGGAGTCAATATTTTGCAACTCAAAGCTTTCATCATATATACATACATAACTCTAGGTAGATGTAGAGTCACAGAGCGAGCCTCAAGTTTACATAGTTGATCTTTTGAAAGGGTATAGGCTATGTACAGACACACATGCTTGAGACTAGACAATTACACCAACCCGGTCAACATGTTTCATTCTACTGTCCTGGTTTCACTATTACACCCTTGAAAAAGAACCCGACAAAGAAAAAACAAGGGGAATTTATTTCTAATTACTAAAAATGGACAACTATCTACTAGTTTTTAAAGACAACTTATGTACAGAAATCACAAAGCACTAATATATACAAAAATCACACATAACTACATAAGTTTGTTTATAAAATAAATGTATGAATATGTACAATAGTTGTTAATGTTACAAAAGTACAGACAAGGCTACCACCCCAACCAAAAGCATGCATTGTCCCCAATGCATATGAACATAGAGTAGAGTTGAAGGGGCGCACTAAGCGCTATGGGAGTCGGTAGCCGGTTGACCCTCTGATGCTGAAGGAGGGATCTCTGACTGGTCGGGAACTGGAGCTGGGGCCTGTGAGCTGCTAGCCTTGCCTGCTGATGGCTGAGTGGCCGATGGGTCTGCAGGGGCGACCAAATCTGCTAGCGAGTGTTCTATCACCCTCTGAATGTTTGCTTGTTCCTTATCCTCCACTGTAGGAGCAGCAATCTGCTTGCCTTTCTCCTGAGGGCCATAATCCTCCGAGGACCATGAATCCTCTTCATCTTCCTCCTCGCCCTCAGACTCTGAAGAATGTCCGGAAGTCTCCTCGTCATGAATATCAACACGTAAGGAGGAGCTGGAAGTTGGGATAACCCGTCAGTCTGAGGTGCAATGTCGGCCATCAAAGTTGTGAAAATCAAGGCCCAAGTCTGGTGCAGCTGTGTCTGCTCCTTCCTCACCATTTGGGCAGGAGGGATGATAGATCGAACTCCAAATTTTGCATCTTGTGGAGCTTGGTCTTCATAGAAGAAACCTCCTCCCGTAGCTGAGGCAAAACCTTAACCTCACCGTGCTCTATCTTTTCAACCCTTAACTCAAGCTGGTGCAAGCGATCCCCATACAGTGTTTGTTGTTGTTGGAGGGCTGTCACTAAAGTTTGTATAGGAGTCAGGGCTTGTTTGATGAGGCTGGGCAAGGTCTTCAAGAGCTGGTCTACCTTGGCATTGGCATGCTGGGCAATGGGACCAAGCCTCGAGAGGGCTGGCAATGCAGAAGAAGGCTGACCAGTGGTGGACTGAGAGGTAGGCCCTGAAGCAGAAGTGGATGCCACTGGAACCTGAGGAGGCACAGGAGTCTGGGAGTCGGGATCCTGAATTGGAGTGTCTGGTGGGGCAGCAGCATCACTAATATGCGTGATGTCTATGTCCCTCGTTTCCTTTCCGGTCTTGTCAGAGTGTTGCATGAGAGGAACCTTCACAGCTTTAAAGAGGGCTGTGATCAAGCACGGAAATGGATGCGAGGTAGCACGCTGCTTTGCCCGGATACCGATCTCTTGGAAGATCAGAGTTCCCACATCAATCTTGATGCCCGCCATGATACATGCAATAAGGAGAGCTTTCTCAATGCCTATATCAGTCTCGTTCCGGGACGGTATCAAGCGGGAGGTAACAAAGCTGAGCCAAAATCGACCATCCCTTGTGAGATCCTCCTTGTATATCTTATTCCCAGGGTTGATCCAAGCAGGGGTATCCTTTGCTATCACTGACGCAATCCACCCACGCTCATTTTCCCTATTTGCATACTTGGCATCGTACTCAGCTGTGCCTGTTTGCTAGTCGGGGAAATATAACTCATTAATCACCTCACTGTTGCAAAGCACGCTCTTCCCCCAAACAAGTACGGTGCCAGTAAAAATTCTGTTGCGTTTGTGGTGCGCCATCCTGGAGGCTCCATAAGATGCATAGAATTCACGGACCAGGGACTCATTATACTCCGTAGGGGCCTCAGTAAAGCACTCCCATTTTCTTGCTTTTATATCTCGATGATGTGGGGGTACTGTTCTTGTAGCCCGTTCAAGCTCAGTTGCTTCTCACCCAGGATTTTTCGTTTGGTGAGTCCTTCTCTGTATAGTTCCCTGGATCCTTCAACCCCAAATCGGAGGTGAAAGTCATCTCCGTGCTTCCTTCTTGCCTCAGCCTGTAGATTGACTGAGGGCAAGAGTTCCTCCTCATAAGACTTGGAGGTGCTTGGCACATTGGATTCCGTTTGTAATCGTTTTGCCTGCGATATGTGACGTTCGGAAGGTGCCCTTCTCTTGGCTGCATGTTTTTGGGGAGCCATATCTGTACAAAGGTGAAATGTATGCGACATGGTAAGCAACAGTGAAAAGAATACAGAAAAAAATTAAAAAAATAACAAATGCAACATGGTTTGCGGTCGCATAACCACTACGCGGACCGCAAACTTGTCGCAATCTTGACTGTATAGTACTGGACCTCAATCAGTGATGGGTTATGCGATCGCAAAACCACTATGTGAACCGCATACCATCACAGAATTTACTTGCACACACACAAAACAAAATAACAAAATGCGATCGCAAACTCCACCCCAAAGTGGGAAATGCGATTGCAAAACTACTGCATATAACAAGGTTTTAACTGGGTTATCTATTTCAGTTTGTGGTGTCTTTTCGGTTCGCATATTAATTATGCGATCACAAATGGCACAGCATTTCGTCATCGTCTTCAGGAGACTAGGGTTTAAGGATGCAGCCAAAATGCGGACCACATTCTGATTTTCCGGACCGCAAATGCCTTCGTTCTCACGATTCAGTTCATCCCCCAACAATGGCAGTCCTTTGTCTCTCTACCCAGCACCCCAGAATCAACCACGATATATACAAGCAACTACGACAAGAAACAAAATCAAAAATGCAAAACGAAAATAAAGAAAACCATAGAAAAGATAGAAGTGAACTTGAGGAGATCGGGACACATACCATTGAAGAAGAGTACGAGAAGTATGGAGATTTTGAACGGGTATTCATCCTTGGTACAATTCGATCTCTGTTTGCCTCACTTTTCTGGTCGTTCCTTTTTCTCTTCTATTTTTTTTTTGTTCGTTTTTCGTTTTTTTTATTTGTTTGTTTTGTGTTGTTTTGAAGGAGTGAAATATGAGAGAATGCGATGACGTACCTGGCACTTTTGCGATGGAAAAGTCACCGCATAACACACTATGTGACCGCATACGTGTTACGCGGTGGGTGCTGCTGCAGGGGTAACAATGCGAAGCACAATGCGATCGCATAATGTAAATGCGGTCCGTAAAGTGCATTACCTTGTCGCATTTTGATCAACAATTTTAGCCAAACTTACTGCTTCAGTTTTGTGACTAAAATGCGGTCCGCATAGTGAAAATGCGACCGCATCTGTGCAGTAGACTTCACGCAGTGGTTTTTCTTCCCTTTTTTTATGCATTCCTTCCCAGTGTTGTGGTCTTTTGAATCCCCTGCACTCTAACACACTCTTCAAATTGCTCAAGTAAATCTATCTATCAAAAATTAAAAATTGAAAGACCAAAAATAAATGTTACCACACATGGGTTGCCTCCCATGAAGCGCTTGATTTAACGTTGCGGCGCGACGAGGTTGGTTTTTCTTTGGAGTTACTCATTGGTCGGGCACAGACCATCTTTTGGAGCCAGCTGATCCACCAAATATTTTCGCCACCTGTGCCCAAGTAGTGTTTTGCTTGCATAGTAGACCGGGTGAAGAACCTTGTTGTGGCGTTGGCCAAGCATTGCCCCAATGGCTACACCACTGGCGTCACACATGAGCTCGAAAGGAAGAAACCAATCGGGTGTGACAGTAATAGGTGCCGTGGTGAGCCTTAGCTTCAACTCCTCAAAAGCTTTGAGGCATTTCTCATCAAACACAAATTTGGCATCCTTCTCAAGGAGTTTGCACATTGGATTTGCAATCTTGGAGAAGTCCTTGATGAAGCGCCTATAGAACCCGGCATGCCATAAGAAACTTCGAACACCCTTAATGGAAGTGGGTGGAGGAAGCTTAGAAATAATCTCTATCTTTGCCCGGTCAACCTCTATGCCATGCTTTGAAATTTATGCCCCAACATGATGCCTTCATCCACCATGAAGTGCCATTTCTCCCAATTGAGCACAAGGTTAGTCTCTTCACATCTCTTTAGCACTTGTCTAAGATTGTTAAGACAATACTCAAAAGACTCACCTACCACCGAGAAGTCATCCATGAAGACTTCTAGAAAATCCTCTACCATGTCGGAGAAAATGGACATCATGCATCTTTGAAAAGTAGCCGGAGCGTTGCATAAACTGAATGGAATCCGGCTAAAAGCAAACGTTCCATAGGGGCAAGTGAATGTCGTCTTCTCTTGATTCTCCAATGCTATGTTGATTTGATTGTAGCCGGAATATCCATCAAGGAAATAATAGAATGACCTTCCCGCTAGCCGATCAAGCATTTGATCAATAAAAGGCATAGGAAAATGGTCCTTGCATGTAGCACTGTTGAGTTTTCGATAATCCATACATACCCTCCAGCCGGTCACCGTTCTTGTTGGGATAAGGTCATTTTTCTCATTTTCAATTACGGTCATGCCTCCCTTTTTCGGCACACATTGTACCGGGCTCATCCAAGAACTATCGGCAACAGGGTAGACTACCCCGGCATCCAACCATTTGATGACTTCTTTCTTTACGACCTCTTGCATTGACGGGTTCAACCGTCGTTGATGTTCCACACTCGGTTTGGTCCCACTTTCTAATTTGATTTTGTGCTCGCAAATTCCCGCGGGGCTCCCACGAATGTCCGCAATTGTCCATCCAATGGCTTGCCTATGCTCCTTCAAGACTTTCAACAATTGTTCCACCTGCACTTCATTCAACAAAGAAGAAACGATTACCGGTAGAGTATCATTTGAGCCAAGAAATTTATACCTCAAGTGCGGAGGAAGTGGTTTGAGCTCTAGTTGTGGTGGCTCAATAATAGATGGCTTTGCAGGAAGTGTGGCTCTATTCTCCAAGTCGAGAAAGAGCTTTGTCGGAGCATAAGTGTAAGAACCACGCCCCTCCAATGCATTTACCGACTCCATAAAACCCTCCATATCCTCACCATCAAAGTTCACCAAAATAGCCGCCAATGCTTCACCGAGGCATTGTTCTTCCATTTGCATTTCAACCGCATCTTCCACCTCATCAAAAATATTAATCACTGAAATGCTTTCATACTCATGTGGTAGCTTCATACCCTTGCTTGCTGGAATGTGACCTCTTCATCATTCACACGGAATTTGATTTCATTCTGTTTCGAATCCATGAGTTCTCTTCCCGTGGCTAGGAATGGTCTCCCCAAGATAATAGGGATTTCTTTGTCAACCGCACAATCAAGGATTACAAAATCGGCGGGTAAATGAAACTCTCCCACTTTTACGATCACGTCATCAACAATTCCTACCGGTCTCTTGATGGAACGATCGGCCATTTGCAATCTCATACTTGTCGGCCTTGGAATTCTTAATCCCGCTTGTTTGTAAATGGCAAGAGGCATTAAGTTAATGCTAGCCCCATTATCACAAAGGGCCCTTGCTAAATCACGCGCCACGATAGTGCATGGAATAGTAAAGGCTCCCGGGTCTTCTTTCTTTTGAACGGAGGTAGTGGCGATAATGGAACTAACCCGGTGAGTCATGTTCACCACCTCATTCTTAGTGGTCCTCTTCTTGGTTATCAAATATTTCAAATATTTGGCAAAACCTGGCTTCTCTTGAAAAGCTTCCCAGGAAAAGGAGGAGGAGGTCTAGGAATAGGCAGAAGGAGGAGGTCTAGGAATAGGCAGAAGAATGTTTGGTGTCTCTTTTGCCTTTTCCTTCACCACTTCTCGGTTCTCTTCTTGCACTTGCACATCTTCCGGAATTTTCTCAATTTCGACAACACTTGGCTCTTCAACCTCAACCCCTTTCTCAAATTCTTCTACCTGAACCACTTGTTCACCCTCTTCTTGTAGTACCTTCCAACTCCTAGTAATAATAGCCATGACATGAGAAGTTGGGCCACTCCCATTACCCTTTGGGTTCGCAATTGTGTCAGTAGGGATTGTTCCCTTTTGCTTTGGATTTTGCTCCCTAGAGAGATCTCTCATTTGCATCTCCAATTTTTGAATGGATGCAGTATGAGAGCCAACAAGCTCGGTCATGTTCCTCATCGAATTGTTGGATTTTTCTTGATTTTGCAATATCCGTTCAAGCATACTTTCCAACTTAGACTCACTTGAGGAACCTTGATTTGAATATTGACCCTTTGGAGGAACATAGGGATTTGAACTCCGATTTGAGAAGTTGTTGTTGTTGTTCCAATTTCCTTGGTTTGAGCCACCTTGGTCATTTCGCCATTGTCGGTGGCCTTGCCCTTGCGGGTTTGGCCTCCATTGATTTTGTGGTCCTTGACCTTGGCAATGTTGCCTTTGATACCCTCCTTGAGAGTTGTTGACATAATTTGCTTCCTCAAAATCTTCATTTGGTGCGGGTTGCACATTCTCAACCACATTTACTTTCTTCGTTTGGCTTTCGGTGAACATCTTTGTCAACACATTAATATTTGTAGCAAGCCCTGCAATCACTTGATCTCTCTCTTGATTTTACTTGATCATGTTGCTCAAGGAAGGAGAGCCATATCTAATTCCACCTGTGGTGTCCTCAGAATGCGATGCTTGATTATGCTTTGCCATTTTGTCAAGTATTTGTGTCACCCTTGTGAATGATTTGTCCATGAAAGATCCGGCAGTTGAATTCTTGCTATAGATTGGTTCATCGGATCCAAGCCCATGTAGAATTTCTCCAACAAAATAGAATCCGGAAAACCATGGTTGGGAGACCTCACCAAATATAATTTGAAACGATCTCATGCCTTATGTAGTTGTTCTCCCGGTAATTGCTTGAAAAAGAAACTTTTATCCCGGAGCTCAAACTTCTTACTTTGCGGGAACCATTTAGACAAAAAGGCTCGGACAAGTTCGGGCCAGGAATGAATGGAGTTTGGAGGAAAATTCTGAAGCCATTTCCTTGCATCCCCAGCTAGAGAGTACTTGAGGCATCTCAACCTTAGGGCATCATCATAGACATTGTTCTGCTTATGCATTGCGCACAAACCCAAGAAGTTTCTAAGATGTTGTGTTGGATCATCATCAGTGGAATTCCTGAAAAACCCCTCAGCTTTGAGCATAAGGATTAAACCGTGTTCCACCTTGAAAGTTGCAGCGCCAATAGCATGAGGTACAATAGCATTTGTATCCTCAATGTACTCCTCGATATCCGCAAAAGGATTTCCTTCCATTTCTGCCTCCACGTCTTCATCATATTCCGACATGTTTTCCTATCAACACCAAGCAAAGCAAGCAAAGTGTGATAGAATAGAATAAGACGTACAGTAAAGCACACACTAATTAGTAATTTCAAAACCATATTCCCCGGCAAAGGCGCCAAAATTTGATACGCTCAAATTACACTTTAATAAATAGTGCAAAGCGGTCGATGTCAAATATAATAACCCAACAAGGTTGGGGTCGAATCCCACAGGGAATAGGTGTGAAAAGGTTATTTGACTAGTGTGTTACTCAACTAAAGTCGTAATTCTATCCAGCTAACCGTAACAAGAGTATGAATTGAGTTTGGTTTTAGATAAAGGCTAATCGAAATGTTGAGAATGTAAATAATTTGATTAAAGAAACCAAGGTTGTGTCCCCATTAATGAAGTGTAATGCTATCGGTGTCAATATGATATATTTCTAACGGAAGGTTCTTTTTGATATGCAAATGATGTCTAAGTGACTACCCAATATTTTTCAATAGTTAGGTAGTATTTCCTCTTTATGATTTTTCCAAATATAAAAGAGTTGCAATTAAGAACAATCAATTTATGTCAAATAAAACCCACTTATTCCTAAGCGATTTTATTAAACAAGGTTTAAAGCCTTGAGTCTTTGATATTTACTTCTACCAAATTCTACCCCACTTTCCCAAGCAAAGATAGAATTTAATGGCGCTTGTTAATGTTTGCAACCACCAACAATAAATGAAGAATGCGAAGTAAATAAATATCAACCAACCGTTATATATATATTCAATGTTAAACACCCATTAACATAACACCCATTAAGGGTCCACAACCTTAGTATTTAAAGTTAGCTACTGATACTAAAATCTGAAAACAAGAGAATATTAAATGTCATAAAGCTTACAAAGTGAATGATTCTTGACCCAAAAGCTTCCAAAAGAAAGGAATATTAATGCCTTGTATTGTAGCTTCAAAGTCTGACAAGATAGAGCCCACAAAACCCTAATAAATCTATTTATAGAGGGCCAAAAATCGAGACAAAAATCGGACCAATCTGCCCTGAAGTTGAATATGCGACCGCATTTCTGTCGCATAACAGACATGCGGTCCGCATTTTTGACATGTCTATTGCAGATTGTAACCCTAGTGTCGCCTTCACCGCATTCATGGTTTGCGGTCCGCATTGTAGAAATGCGACCGCATCCTGCATCGCATTTTCTTCCTTCAGTAGACTTCATGTTTGGTTTGCAATTACTTCTGCGGCTCGCAAACACGGTATGCGATCGCAGATGAGACCGCATTTTTGTCATTGAACTTTGCCCAGGATTCTGTTTTGGTCTGCGATCTCTGTGTGCAATATGCGGCTCGCAAACAGGTTATGCGATTGCAGATGAGATCGCATTTTTGACGTTGAACTTTGACCAGAAGTCTGTCTTAATCTGCGATCTTGGTGTGAAATATGTGGCTCGCATGTGGGTTTTGTGATAGCATATCCACATCTGCGATGCCTTTTTTCTCTTTTCTTGTCTTTTTGTGGCTTTTTGAACTCTTTTCCATGCTCTTAGGTCCTTACAACTCATACATTGCAAAAAATACTAAAATTACATAAGTACCGAGGGAAATTGCATTTAAAACAAGTTAAAATTTAAGCAATTAGTATCAAAATGTGCCGAAATTCTCCGGCACATCTATTACAACCTAGCGTCCGAATCCTATCAAATCAACTTCGATTGATACCAAATTTTGCTGACAAGTTATAAATGACAAAGCGAACGTATTCCAAGTCCCAAAACCAAATTTTGATCGCGATAGCACAAAGTCAAACCATGGTCAAACTTAGAAAAATTTTAAACCTTCAAATTTCCAATTTTCACCAATTATAGCCAAAACCTTCTAGACGTTTCCAAATGAAAATCCGGGCCTGCCCCAAGTCCAAAATCACCTCCAAACCTAACAGAACTATCGAAACTCCAATTCCGGATCAAACACGCAAAAGCCAAACTTAGTCAACCCTTCCAACTTAAAGTTTCAAAATGAGAATCATTCTTCCATATAAGCTCCGAATCACTCGAAAACCAAAACCAACGATACTTGCAAGTCGTAATACATCGTATGAAGCTACTCGAGACCTTAGACCACCGAGTTGCATTCAAATGCTCAAAATGACTAGTTAGGTCGTTACAATAACAAAAGTGACTAATCCGCAAATACATCACCAATCACAAAATAAGTCCGACAAGGGAACATCATCATCCAAAATAGTACAACTAACCCAGAAAGGGACCACAATATCCATACAAAAGCATAAGCCCGGCAAGGGCACAAGTCAAGCATAGATGTACAAATAGAGCATATGCCCTAATGTCACCCCCAGCTAAAAAAACTGCAGTGTCCCCACTGCACAATACCAGAATAAAATAATAGTATTTTGAGGGTCTTCCTGAGGTCTACATCAAACTGCCAGACTGCAGGAAAAGGCTCATCGCTGCTGTGTAGAGCTCTCAGCTTCAACATCACTAGTATCATCAGAATCATCATTATCTGACAAGAAAGTATATCCATCTCCGCACCTTCTCCATGAATTTGCCCTTTTTATGTTTTTTTCTTTCTCCTTCTAAAAGTCTGCCTGAATATCAACTTGTGCCTTGGCCATATTGCTATATGCTCCCTCGAGCCTGCTAAAAGAAACTGCCAACTTCTCATTGGACTCTGCCTTCTTTTTTTGGGCCTCCATGTATGTCTTCATTTCTTCTTTAGTAAACTACTCACTACTCAGGCATAGACTGGGAGTCCAAGGGTCCACTAGGGAGCTTTGACACTAAGTCACAAATGGACACAAGCCGGGAATTAAGCATCCCAAATGGTCCCTTGGGCAATGTCGCTTGTGAGGACTTTGGTCCGGCAAATGCGGTGATTTTCCTCTTCTTACTCTTTAATGCACTACCCTCTCCCGTCAATCTCAACGAATGCAAGGACTTGTCAGCCGATAATCAACGATCGGTGCTACGCACATCAACATATTCCTGCCGGCACAACTATGGGATCAACGAAGGATACATCAAGCCTGGACTATCTTGCAGCAAGTAGTCTTTTAACTCTTGAATGATGTAGTAGCTGACTTTCAGGGTCCTAACATATGAAACATCCGAGACATTACCACAAGGTGAGACTTTTCTACAAATGATGTAAAGTCACATCTTGGCCTCAACTATGAAATTAATGGATTTTAAACCTTTCCTCTTGTTGGCCCACTTCACCCGCTTGTCTATGGGATAAATATTAGACACTAGCCAATCTCTGTTGGAACATGCATCCTTTTCAATCATCGGCTCAAGTGGATGGTTCGGAAGCCCATAAACATCATTGATCTCCTCAGGTCCCAATCTTACTATTTTTCCCCTTATGGGGAGTTGTGGGTCATTGAAGTTTGTAGGCTTAAGGTTATTAAATCTCGCGAACCCATTCCTCATTGGCATTGCATGAAGTAGGCATGAAACAAGTCCAACCAGTAGTCTGTAGACGGCCATAGAAATCTGGAAGTAGCTCGGCCAATATTTCACCGTATCGTGACCCCAATTTCCCTGCGTAGGATTTCGTGAAGGCACCAAGACTCTAAAACTAGTAAGCCTAACACTTACTGAATTAAAAGCAAAATTCCACCAACAACTGATAAATATGAAATAGATATCTTTATGCAAATTTTACAATTCCAAAACCGGTAGTACAAGTCATAAGCTCTACTGAGTTTGCTAGAAAATTCCTAAAAACAACTGTTTCGGAATAGAAATAAACAGCACAGGTACAATATCAAAAGGTGACTCCGAGGCTTGCGAATGCGACGACAGTTTCACCTTGAGTCTCCATAGCAAAACCGGAACAGCTAGCTATTGATCAACCAATTCTGAAATACCTAGACTGCACAAAAATGTGCAAAAATCATAGCATGAGTACACCATAACTTTACCTAGTAAGTATCAAGACTAACCTCGGTGGAGTAGTGAAGGAGGACAGTCAAGACACCTACTGTACTAAGCAATCTGAACAAGTATTAATGTAGAACTAACGAGGGACAATATCAATATAAAGCTAGGCATGTTGACAATAATAAAACAATGCTTGTAATAGGAAACTAAAGCAACAATTAGCAACGAGGCACACCAGGTAACAATGCTGTAGAGTACGCTGAACACAGTCTAAGTCTTGTGAGACCAAATAAGGAGAAACAAGTAACAACTCAATAAGAACCACCGCTTTCACATCATATTTAGTCAAGGATTTCCACGAGGTACTAGACCTCCTAGTCACAAATTATGGGACCTTGTACCCACATTACAATTCATAACCGCACGGAAGACTCACGTGCCAAGAGAGTGACAATATCTAGTATCCGCACGGACCAGTCACGTGCCAACAATAACAATGACTCATGACTACATGAAAAACTCACGTTGCAAGAAAATAACTCTCACACCGAAGGAAAGTATGCGGGAGTATCACTATAAAATAGACAATCGCCACATCACCATAGGTCTAACACCTTACCACATTTTAGGTATACTTAGTTATCACTTTAGGATAACTAACTGTACATTTACTCTTTTACTAGAGGTAAGTTTTATGTCCCCCTCCACTTTTGTACTTTGCTTCTATTAATAAAATTTATATTTAGCCAAAAAAAAAGTACACTGGAGTACATGTAAATGGTCAATAACATCAGGATTCATCTTCTTAAAACGTATGGGTGATTTGTTTACGTGTATGCTTGTGCAAGTGTTCTATCATAACTCAATTCCACAAGTAAGAAGAGACAATGAATGGCACATAAGAAACGATCACCCCACAATGTACATGGTATAACTCACACAAGGTAGGCAAAACACTACACAAATATGAGCAATAACAATGCCCCTAGGCCATCACAAGTCATCACAAAAGGTTCCCTGACATAGCCCGCCTTGTCTCGCCACGTGCGCAATAATTAAGTAAATGCCCGTGTTGTCTTGCCGTACACGCACAATGATATTCCCCACCTTGTCTCGCCACACACGCACAATAATATTCCCCACCTTGTCTTGCCACAAGCACAAACCCATATATATAGCCCGCCTTGTCATAGCGCATGTGCAAATATCAATAATAAGAATAGCACGGACAACTCACGTGCGAACACCCAGACAATCCTCACAACAATACCACGTGTGCCAAAACATAACAACACAATAAAATGACTTTCACAACATGTGCCCATATGCCACAATATTTCCTCAAAACAGTTTCAATACCACAACGACGCATAACCCTCGGCTCACCAAAATTGAGTACAACAGCAACAACAACTATAACACGAGCATACGCAAAGTAAATCAACACAAGAACTGCATAACTCAAAGAAACGGAAGAACGAGCTCACAATGAAAGACACAACAGGGAATAATGGTCTCAAAGGGAATAGCTCAACAAGGAAAGATAATGTGTAACAATAATTCGACAAATGTACAATTCGACGATAAGAGAGATAGAATGAATCAATGACCCCAAATAAGAATACGTCAACAATGAAAGGGATAACAAACTTCAATTAAGGCTAAGCAATTACGGAAGAGATAATAGTAATTTCAATTAAGGTTAAGCAATTACAGAAGAGATACTAATAACTTCAATTAAAGTCAAGCAATTACGGAAGAGATAATGATAACTTCAATTAGGGTTAAGCAATTACGGAAGAGATAATAATAACTTCAATTAGGATTAAGCAATTACGGAAGAGATAATACGACAATAAAAGAGGCAACAAATTCAGTTAAGGCACATAAGAGTTTAATTGGTAATAAAGGTAGAACATGAATCATTTAATTCCAAATAAGACACGTAAGGGTGGATTTAGTAAATGGAGGATTTACCATGACAAAACAACTTCATATCTAATGCTCATAAGAATATAAGAATCCTAAACAGTCAAATTTCCACAATTAAGCCCGAGTACATACTAGTCACCTCGCATACATGGCCTTCACATGACAGAATTAGCTTAAATGACTCAAATCCTAAGGGTTCAGTTCCCTGACACAAAGTTAGGCAAGATACTTAAATCAAAGAAGCTAGATAAATACTCAAATTAACTTTTCCTTTAGAGATTCACCTCTGCTCGGCTCAATCTAGCAAAAGACGACATAAATACATCAAACAACGCAAGAGAAAAAATTTTCAATTAACAAAGCTATGATCTTTATAAAATTTCTAAAAATTCAACAAAAGTCAACCCCGGGCTCACCCGGTCAAAACCCGAGTAGAGGAGTAGATTTCGATTACCCATAGCCCTACGAGTTCAAATACGTGATTTGTTTTCAAGTCGGAGTCCAATTCGACTCTCAAATCAAGAAATTTCATATTTTCAAAATTTAGACAAAATTCCCAATTTTTTTACTTTGATTCTTACTATTTTGGTGTTAAAAGTTTAATATAATCATGAAATATACATAGATATTGAACAAGGGCACTTATCCAACAATTGTAGATGAAATTACTCTCTCAAAAATCGCCCACTCTCGGCCCTAGGGTTCAAAAATATAAAAAAATGAAGCAAAAACCCGAAATACACAGCTGAAAACAAGCTGCGGATGTCGCAATTGCATTCCAGGGTTTGCAATAGCGAACCCTCGCAAAAGCGAAGTAGCCTTCGCAATTGCGAATAAGAACATGGCTGGAAAATATCGCAGTTGCAATAAATTATTGCAAAATGTGAACTGGAACAGGGCAGGAGCCGCAAATGCCGTCAAATGTTCGCATTTGCGAGCCCTGGGATAGTACACCCGAAACCAGCAGTATTCCCAAGTAGGACATTCTTTGTAAGAAGGTTGTCATGTTACTGGCGATGACAATCAGCGGACATGAAGCGATGAGTGTTATATTGCTCTTTCATATCCTCTTCTTCATTTTCAAGGTCATGTGTTGCATTTTCTTCATGTTTGGGTCCATTTTTTAAGCTCAAAGTACCTAAAAAATCAAAACCAAGTTATTTGGCATTAGAATCATGTTAAGCAAGTCAAAGCACTTCAATAAGGTGAACGAATCAAGCCAAACGGGCCCCTCAAGCCATATTTGCAAAGCTACTAGTTTTGCATTTTCTGCCCAGTCACCGCACTTGAGAAAAAATCATCACACGTGCGGCCCCGCTTCAGTGGAAAAAGTTCCCGCATATGTGGTTTTCACACTACTTAACAAAATTTAGGCCTGCGGGAGAGACATCATAGGTGCGAGGCCGCATCTGCGACACTTTTCTCGCTTCGCGGTATTCATTAGATGTTTCGAACCTAGTAAAACTGCCAATTTTTTTAATTCCCAAACATGATTTTAGCACTAAGTTAATACTTAAGACTTCTAAATTAGTGCACAACATGATTACACAACTTGATTTCACATAATTTTAAGGCACTTAGCAATTAATATTCTCTCGGACAAATTATCTATCACTTAGCAAGCAAAGAGAGATTTTTGATTCCTAAATGTAATTGGGTACTCAGACTTTCCCCATTTTTATAATTCAACAATACAAGGCATATACAAGTACACTCAACCAATTTCCCTCACCCCTAAAACTAACAATGATTGAGAGGGAAAATGGAACTATAGAAAAAATAGCTATGGAGAAGAAGTAGGGGAAAATGAGAGAAGAAGAAAATAGAAGCAGAGGAGAGAGGAAGATGTTATCTGAGTTGCCTGTGTGCACACAGTGGATGGAGATCAACAGTTGTGTGAGATATGAGAGGAGTTGGGGATGGGATTTGCAAGTGAAAGAGAAAGAGTTTTACTTGCTGAAAGAAGGGGTAGGTTCATTAAACATACCCGAGCTCCGCTCCTGTGAAAATTAAATCGCTTCTGCGAAGCCGCTTGTGCGGTTTTTATACCGCTTCTGCGCAAGTGCCTCATCTGTGGTGCCTGGAGTTCTTCTTTGGTGCTATATCTGCACAAAATTCGCAGGTGTGGTAGAACCAGTTCTCTGAGAGAAATATCTGGACAACCATTGTTTTGGCTCCCTTCGACACCTCAACCTGTTTAAATTCAACTACAAAAATTGTAAAATTTTACAGATTATTCAAATATAATATAATAAACTATTTTAAAAAAGAAAATTTCAAAAGCGACTCAAAAGTTTGAAAACAATGGGTTGCCTCCCACCAAGCGTCGCATTTAATGTCGTGGCATGATGCGAGTCACCTTTACCACTTTTCTCTCCACTTGGAGGATATAAATTGGGCACCTAAATTGGAATCAAGCTTGTGACCATGAGCGATGGGGGTGGTAAGAAGAAGAAAAAGCCGAACGCTATTTGCTTCATTCTGTAATTCTTGGCTTTTATGTGAGGGATGTCATTTTGCCTTTTTGCTCCTTCGAATTGTAAAATGTATGGCATTTGCCTTTCCTCATTGATTCATGTAGTTCAATTCCTATATCATCACGCAACTCCAATGTTGAGAAATGCTTGAAATGTGACATCAAGCCTCCAAATTGTAATTTTTTCCGGATTTTGACATCATCTTTAGCCCCCGAATTAGAGTCAAGTTCAACCATATGCTCATTATGACAGTTGACTCTAATTCTATTTTTTTCTCGGCATCACCTACAAGCATGGAGTCGGTTGGCGGATGTTCAAATCTTGATTCAAGCTCCATATCATTTTGAAGACTATTTTCCAAAATATCCTCCGAGTCTTTTTGCTCTTTGTTTCCTCCTTCAAGTAGGTACTTCATCACAAGTTTGAACTCTCCGTTTTGTCGATGCTCATTTTATTCCACTTTCAAAGCCCTATAAATGTCAAAACCAAAAGTATTCATCATACTGGGGATTCTAGAGAGGGAAGAACAAACACAATTGTCTAAATGGCCATTTGGACCACTATACCTACCACATATACTCCACTCACGGGTTTAAGATTGTGCGCACAATCTACCCCCGGGAGAATTTAAATAATTTTTCCATGAGTGTGGTCCTCCACAATGAGGACAAGGGTCATTATAGTATGAACAACTACCATCCAACCAACTTTTGTTATATGATTTATTTTCAAAAATTAAGAAAATACACAATAAAAAAAACAAAGAAAGAAAAAAAAATAAGTACTATACAAAGATAAGAAAAATGACTACACAAACATTCACAAGTTTGGACCAAAGCAGGTGCACTTATTTCTCAAACAACCTAAATGTGCCAAATTATTCCCTGGCAACGACATCTATTTTGATGATGTCCAAATCCACTCCTCAAAAGCGGATAAAGTCTCATGCAATATAATTTGTCGAACTATGAGTCGGGTTCGAATCCCACAGAGAATAATATGTAGGCGATAAGGCAAGTACGAGAATTACAATAACAAAAGCGACTAATCCGCAAATACATCACCAATCACAAAATAAGCCCGGCAAGGGCACATGATCATCCACAATAGTACAACAAACCCCGCAAGGGAACACAATATCCATACAAAAGCACAGGCCCGGCAAGGGCACAAGCGAAGCATAGATGTACATATAGAGCATACTCCCTAATGCCACCCCCAACTAAAAACACTGCATTGCCCCCATTTCACAATACCAGAATAAAACAACTGTATTTTGGGGGTCTTCCTGAGGTCTACATCAGACTGCCAGACTGCAGGAAAAGGCTCATCGCTGCTCTGTAGAGCTCTCAGCTTCAACATCACTAGTATCATCAGCATCATCATTATCTGACAAGAAAGTATCCATCTCCACATCTTCTCTATAAATTTGCCCTTTTTTTATGTTTTTCTCTTTCGCCAATCTGAAATTGTACCTGAATATCGATATGTGCCTTGGCCATATTGCTATATGCTGCCTCGAGCCTGCTAACAGAAGCTACCAACTTCTCATGAGACTTTGCCTGCTTTTTTTGGGCCTCTATGTATGTCTTCATTTATTCTTTAGTAAACGACTCACTACTCAGGCATAGACTGGGAGTCCAAGCGTCCGCTAGGGAGCTGTGACACTAAGTCACGAATGGACACAAGCTGGGAACTAAGCATCCAAAATGGTCCCTTAGGCAATGTCGCCTATGAGGACTCTGGTCCGACAAATGTGGTGATTTTCCTCTTCTTACTCTTTAATGCACTACCCTCTCCCGTCACTCTCAACGAATGCAAGGGTTTGTCAGTCGATAACCAACGATCGGTGCTACGCACATCAACATCTGCCTGCCGGCACAACTATGGGATTAACGAAGGATACATCAAGCCTGGACTGTCTTGCAGCAAGTAGTCTTTTAGAACTTGAATGATATAGTAACCGACTTTCAGGGTCCTAACATATGAAACATTAGAGACATTATCACAAGGTGAGACTTTTCTACAAATGATGTAAAGTCACATCTTGGCCTCAGCTATGAAGTTAATGGATTTTAAACCTTTCCTCTTGCTGGCCCACTTCACCCGCTTGTCTACGGGATAAATTTTAGATACTAGCCAATCTCTGTTGGAAGATATATTGTCTTCACTCATCGGCTCAAGTGGATGGTTCGGAAGCCCATAAACATCATTGATCTCCTCAGGTCCAACTCTCACTATTTTTCCCCTTTCGGGGAGTTGTGGATCGTTGAAGTCTGTACGCTTAAGGTTAGTATAAATCTCGCGAACCCATTCCTCATTGGCATTGCATGGAGTAGGCATGAAACAAGTCCAACCAGTAGTCTGTTCACGGGCATAGAAATCTAGAAGTAGCCGTGCCAAGATTTCCCCGTGTCACGACCCCAATTTCCCTTTTAGGATGTCGTGACGGCACCTAGACTCTAAGACTAATAAGCCTAACACTTGCTGAATTAAAAGCAAATTCCACCAACAACTATTAAATATGAAACAGATATCTCTATAAAAAACTTACAATTCCAAAACTAGTAGTATAAGCCATAAGCTCTACTGAGTTTGCTAGAAAATCCCTAAATACAATTGTTTCGGAATAGAAATAAACAGCAAAGGTACAATATCAGAAGGTGACTCTAAGGCCTGCGAACGCGACGACAGTTTTACCTTGAGTCTCCACAGCAAAACCGGAACAACTAGCTATTGATCAACCAATACCGAAATATCTGGATCTGCACAAAAATGTGCAGAAAGCATAGCATGAGTACACCACAACGGTACCTAGTAAATATCAAGACTAACCTTGGTGGAGTAGTGACGAGGGACAGTCAAGACACCTACTGTACGAAGCAACCTGAACAAGTATAAATGTAGAACTAATAAGGGACAATATCAATATAAAGCTAGGCATGTTGACAGTAATAACACAATGCTTGTAATAGGAAACTAAAGTAACAATTAGCAACGAGGCACAATAGGTAACAACACTTGTAGAGTAAGCTGAACACAGTCTAAGTCCTGCGAGACCAAATAAGAAAAAACAAGTAACAACTCAATAAGAACCACCACTTTCACACCATATTTATTCAAGGATTTCCACGAGGTACCAAACCTCCTAGTCAAAAATCATGAATCCCAATTCATGAACCCTAATCACTTGGCATATTGTGCCCATGTTACAATTCATAACCACACGGACGACTCACATGCCAAGAGAGTGAAAATATTTAATATCCGCATGGACCACTCACGTGCCAACAGTAACAATGACTCATGACTGCACGAAAAACTCACGTGCCAACAGAATAACCCTCACACCGAAAGCAAGTATATGGGAGTATATGTAAATGGTCAATAACATCAGGATTCATCTTCTTTAAATGTATGGGTGATTTGTTTACGTATATGATTGTGCAAGTGTTCTACAAAAGTACAATTCCACAAGTAAGAGTAGAGACAATGAATGGTACATAAGAAATGATCACCTCACAATGTACACGGCATAACTCACACAAGGTAGGCACACCACTACACAAATATCAGCAATAACAATGCCCCCAGACCATCACAAGTCATCACAAATCATTCCCCGACATAGCCCGCGTTGTCTCGCGACGTGCGCGATAATAAGGTAAATGCCCGCATTGTCTCGCCACCTGCGCAAACCCATATATATAGCCCGCCTTATCACACCGCATGTGCAAATATCAATTATAACAACAGCACGGACAACTCATGTGCGAACACCCTGACAATCCTCACAACAATACCACGTGTGCCAAAACATAACAACACAATAAAATGACTTTCACAACATATGCCCATATGCCACAACATTTTCTCAAAACAGCTTCAATACCATAACGACGCATAGCCCTCAGCTCACCAACACTCAGTACAATAGCAAAAACAACCATAACACGAGAATACGCCAAGTAAATCAACACAAGAACTGCAGAACACAAAGAAACGGAAGAACGAGCTCACAAAGAAAGACACAATAGGGAATAACGGTCTCAACAAGAATAGCTCAACAAGGAAGAGATAATGTGTAACAATGGATCCACAAATTTACAATTCGATGATAAAAGAGATAGCATGAATCAATGACCCCAAATAAGAATATGTCAACAATGAAAGGGATAACAAACTTCAATTAAGGCTAAGCAATTATGGAAGAGATAATAGTAATTTCAATAAAGGTTAAGCAATTACGGAAGAGATACTAATAACTTCAATTAAAGTTAAGTAATTACGGAAGAGATAATGATAACTTCAATTAGGGTTAAGCAATTATGGAAGAGATAATAATAACTTCAATTAGGGTTAAGCAATTACGGAAGAGATAATAAGACAACAAAAGAGGCAACAAATTCAGTTTAGACACATAAGAGTTTAATTGGTAATAAGGGTAGAACATAATTCCAAATAAGACACGTAAGGGTGGATTTAGTAAATGGAGGTTTAGCATAACAAAACAACTTCATATCTAGTGCTCATAAGAATATAAGAGCCCTAAACGGTCAAATTTCCACAATTAAGCCCGAGTACGTACTCGTCACCTCGCGTACATGGCCTTCACATGACACAATTAGCTTAAATGACTCAAATCCTAAGGGTTAGTTCCCCCACACAAAGTTGACAAGATACTTACATCAAAGAAGCTAGATTAATACTCAAATTAGCTCTTCCTAAACAAATTCACCTCTGCTCGGCTCAATCTAGCCAAAGACGACTTAAATACATCAAATAATACAAGAGAAAACAATTTCAATTAACAAAGCTATGATCTTTATAAAATTTCTAAAAATTCAACAAAAGTCAACCCCGGGCTCACCCGGTCAAAACCCGAGTAGAGGAGTAGATTTCGATTACCCATAGCCCTACGAGTTCAAATACGTGATTTGTTTTCAAGTCGGAGTCCAATTCGACTCTCAAATCAAGAAATTTCATATTTTCAAAATTTAGACAAAATTCCCAAATTTTTTACTTTGATTCTTACTATTTTGGTGTTAAAAGTTTAATATAATCATGAAATATACATAGATATTGAACAAGGGCACTTATCCAACAATTGTAGATGAAATTACTCTCTCAAAAATCGCCCACTCGCGGCCCTAGGGTTCAAAAATATAAAAAAATGAAGCAAAAACCTGAATTACACATCTGAAATCAAGTTGCGAATGTCGCATTTGCGTTCTAGGGTTTGAAATTACGAACCCTCGCAAAAGCGAAGTAGCCTTCGCGATTGCGAACAAGAACATGGCTGGAAAATGTCGCAGGTGCGATAAAATGTTCACAAAATAAGAACCGGAACTGGGAAAAAGCTGCAAATGCCATCAAATGTTCGCATTTGCAAGCCCTAGGATACTACACCCAAAACCAGCAGTCTTCCCGACACGAAAATGGTCATAACTCTCTCATACGATGTCCGAATTTGACGATGCTTTTAGCTATGGCTCCGTAATTATAATACGGATCTAATGCTTCAAGAAAATACAGAATTTGGATATCATTTGAAACATGGTACAATTAATGCTTAAAGAAACCACGTCGAAATATCAAAAACAAGCGCAATACAACCTAAACCTATCCGAAACTCAACAAAGCCCCTCGGGACCCGTACGAACATACCAATAAGCCGAAAAACATAATACGAACCTTCTCGAAGCCTTAAATTACATCAAACAACGTCGAAACTATGAATCGCACCTCGAATCAAACTTATGAATTTCCAAATCTTCCAACTTCCAAACTCGTGCCGAAATATATCAAATCATTCCGGAATGACCTCAAATTTTGCATGCAAGTCCCAAATTATATAACGGAGCTAAAACAACTCTCAGAATCGCAATCCAAGCCCAATATTTACTGAGTCAACTCCCGGTATAACCTCTTAATCTTCCAAACCTTCGACTTTCCAATCTTCACCAAAATGCTTCAACATATCCTATGGACCTCCAAATCCAAATCCAAACGCACACCTAAGTCCAAAATTACCATACAAAGCTATTAGAATCATCAAAATGCCATTTTAGAGTCGTCCATACAAAAGCCAAATTCCGGTCAACTCTTACCGCTTACGTTTCTAAAACAAGAATTCTTCTTCCAAATTAATTTCGGATCACCCGAAAACTGAATTCGACCATACACGTAAGTCATAATACATAATACGAAGCTGATCGACACCTTCAGCCACCGAACGGGACGCTAATTCTCAAAACGACCGATCGGGTCGTTACACCCCGGAGATCCCTTTTTCAAGTAGGACCTTCTTTGTAAGAAGGTTGTCATGTTACTGGCGATGACAATCAGCGGACATGAAGCGATGAGTGTCATATTGCTCTTTCATATACTCTTCTTCATTTTCAAGGTCATGTGCTGCATTTTGTTCATGTTTGGGTCCATTTTTTAAGCTCAAAGTACCTAAAAAAATCAAAACCAAGTTATTTGGGCATTATAATCATGTTAAGCAAGTCAAAGCACTGCAATAAGGTGAACGAATCAAGCCAAATGGGCCCCTCAAGCCATATTTGCAAAGCTACTAGTTTTGCATTTTCTGCCCAGTCACTGCACTTGCGAAAATTTCATCACACGTGTGGCCCCGCTTCAGCGGAAAAGTTCCCGCTTATGTGGTTTTCACACTGCTTAACAAAATTCGGGCCTACGGGAGAGACATCGTAGGTGCGAGGCCGCATCTGTGACACTTTTCTTGCCTTGCGATATTCATTAGATGTTTCGAACCTAGTAAAACTGCCGATTTTTTTAATTCCCAAACATGATTTAGCACTAATTTTATTCTCAAGACTTCTATGTTAGTGCACAACGTGATTACACAACTTGATTTCACATAATTTTAAGGCACTTAGCAACTAAAATTCTCTCGGACAAATTATCTAACACTTAGCAAGCAAAGAGAGATTTTTTATTCCTAAAAGTAATTGGGTACTCAGACTTTTCCCATTTTTATTGTTCAACAATACAAGGCATACAAAACTACACTCAACCGATTTTCCTCAGCCCTAAGACTAACAATGATTGAGAGGGAAAACGGAACTATGGAAAAAATAGCTATGGAGAAGTAGTAGGGGAAAATGAGAGAAGAAGAAAATAGAAGCAGAGGAGAGAGGAAGATGTTACCTGAGTTGCCTGTGTGCACACAATGGATGGAGATCAGCAATTGTGTGAGATATGAGAGGAGTTGGGGATGGGATTTGCGAGTGAAAGAGAAAGAGTTTTACCTGTTGAAAGAAGGGCTTGGTTCGTTAAACATACCCGAGCTCCGCACCTATGAAAAGTAAATAGCTTCTGCGAAGCCACTTATGCGGCTTTTGTACCGCTTCTGCGCAAGTGCCCCGTATCTGCACAAAATTTGCAGGTGCGGTAGCACCAGTTTTCTGAGAGAAAGATCTGGACAGCCACTATTTTGGCTCCCTCCGACACCTCAACCTATTTAATTCAAGTACAAAAATTGTGAAATTTTACAGATTATTCAAAACTAATATAATAAACTACTCTAAAAAAAATTAAAATTTCAAAAACAATTCAAAAATTTGAAAATAATGGGTTGCCTCCCACCAAGCGCCGCATTTAATATAGTGGCATGACGCGAGTCACCCTTACCCCTTTTCTCTCCACTTGGAGAATATAAATTGGGCACCTAACTTGGAATCAAGCTTGTGACCATGAGCGATGGCGGTGGTAAGTAGAAGAAAAAGCTGAACGCTTTTTGCTTCATTTTGTAATTCTTGGCTTTTATGTGAGGGATGTCATTTTGCCTGTTTGCTCCTTCTAATTGTAAAATGTATGGCATTTTCCTTTCCTCTTCGCAATTCCTTATTGATTCATGTAGTTCAATTCTTATATCACCACACAACTAAAACGTTGAGAAATGCTTGAAATGTGACATCAAGCCTCCGAATTGCAATTTTTTTCCGGATTTTGACATCATCTTTAGCCCCCGAATAAGACCATATGCTCATTATGACGGTTGACTCTAATTTTATTTTTTTCTCGGCATCACCTACAAGCATGGAGTCAGTTGGCGGATGTTCAAATCTTGATTCAAGCTCCATATCATTTTGAAGACTATTTTCCAAAATATCCTTCGAGTCTTTTTGCTCTTTGTTTCCTCCTTCAAGTAGGCACTTCATCACGAGTTTGAACTCTCCGTTTTGTCGATGCTCATTTTATTCCACTTTCAAAGCCCTATAAATGTCAAAACCAAAAGTATTCATCATACTGGGGATTCTAGAGAGGGAAGAACAAACACAATTGCCCAAATGACCATTTGGACCACTTCAAAAGTCGTATAAATGTCAAAACCAAAAGTATTCGTCATAATTAGGATTCTAGAAAGGGAAGAACAAACACAATTGCCCAAATGGCCATTTGGACCACTACACCTATCACATATACTCCACTCATGGGTTTGAGATTGTGCGCACAATCTACCCCGGGAGAATTTAAATAATTTTTCCACGAGTGTGGACTAAAGCAGGTATACTTACTTCTCAAACAACCTAAATGTGCCAAATTATTCCCTGGCAGCGACGTCAATTTTGATGACGTCCAAATCCACTCCTCGAAGAGTAAGTGGATAAAGTTTCATGCAATATAATTTATCAAACTATGAGTCAGGGTCGAATCCCACAGAGAATAATATGTAGACGATAAGGCAAGTAAGAAAATTATCGCTTATTATGCTAAGCCAAACACTAATAAAGGTTTTGTGAAAATATTTATGTCTAAATGCGGAATATAAACTAACGTAGGAAGGAAGTAAAATGATCAATGTCTACAAGCATGGATACATATAGAGTTATACTCAAGTAACGATCTAATGTATTTCACTATTTTACAAATATAAGCGAGTTTATATTAATTAGCCTCGGATAATAATACTATATTAGCTTCTTCCGAACACTAGTAGGACTTCATAATTGTATTATTCCTAAAATAATTAAGAGATTAAGTTCACCGGAATATGGCTAGAAGGACCCGACCGGTCCTTTTGAGCTTTTGCATTCCATTTGGTGGTTTGAGACTTTGAGTAGCTTCATATTATGTATTATGACTTGCACGTGTGGTTTATTTTGGTTTTCAAGCAGTTCGGGGATTGGTTTGGAAGAAGGATTATCATTTTAGAAGCTTTAAGTTGGAAGAGTTGACCAAGGTTTGACTTTTGGGTAAACAGACTCGGAATCGGGTTTTGATTGCTCCGGTAGATTCATATGGTGATTTTGGACTTGTATTTATGTTCGTATTTAGTTTCGGAAGCTCCTATATGAATTCAACACTATTTGTCTAAAGTTGGCAATTTGAAGAACTTAAGAGTTCATAAGTTTAACCAAGAGTTGACTTTGATGTTATTGGACTTCAATTGGTGTCCTGAGACTTTGGATAGGTCTATATAGTTGAATTGAACTTGTGTGCGAAGTTTGAAAGTAATACAAACTGTTTACGTATGATTCAGACACTCTTTTGAAAGAATAAAGATTTAACAACTTAAGAGAAATTCTATTCGATTTGAGCCTCGATTCTTTGTTGTGATGTTCCCGTGGTTGTTTCGAGGCTTTGGATAAATTTTTATGAAATATTTGAACTTGTTGGTATGATTAGATGGGGTCCTGAGGGTCTCGGGAGTGTTTTGGAACATTGGTTGAGAAACTAGTTAAGTTAAGGAATTGAAATTTGAACACGGTCAATATCGGATCATGATGTCCTCTTTTCGGTGTTTTGAGTGCGCGAACAGGTTCGTAGCATGTTTTATGATTAATATGCATATATCGTTTGATTCTGGGAGTTACGAATGATTTTTGGGTGCTAAAACGAAGATTTTCTTATAGCTGGGTTTTTTTATGGTGTAAATAATTATGAAAATGCAATTGAAATTTTCAGATTTCTTTTAAAATTTCAAAACATCATGTCTCCCTCATTTTAAGGCCAAATTGGGTGATTCAAGAGGCTATATTAGGTGCAAGGATCATGTTGGGCTCATTCAAAATAGCTGTTGCATTTTTTTCTTGTTTCAGAATTTAGTTACATTTTCTCACAAGGTTTTGGAGCTCGATTTTGGGCGATTTTGGAGGAGATTTTTACTACTTGGATTGGGGTATGTAATTTTTGACTTGGATTTGCTGTTATTTCATGATTCCAACCTCGATTTTAGTGTTTGATTAATAATTTGAATTGGAAAAGAGATTTTAGTAAAAACTTTCTAAAACATAAATTGATGGTTTGAAGGTTAAAATTGAATGATTTTTGTATGATTGGACTCGTATTGGAATGAGTGTTTAGAATTTGTGATTTTGGTCGGGTTCTAAGGTGCGAGCCCGGGGTTGACTATTTGGGTTGACTTTTTAGTTTTCTATAAAGATCGAAGGTTTATTATCCAAAATTATTTCCTATGGCTTTTATTTATGATATTAAGTTATTTTGGCTAGATTCGAGCCGTCCGGAGGTTGTTTCACACGGGAAGGGCTTCTTAGATTTTTTATTTAGCTTCTTTGAGGTAAATATCTTGGCTAACTTTGCATGGGGGAACTACACCTTAGGATTTGAGTTGATTGTGCTATTTGTGTGATGTGAAAGATGTGTACATGAGGTGACAAGTGTGTACACAGGATATATGTGGTATTTTACCGGTTTAGTTATTTAAACTCTTTCCATGCTTTTACTGAATTGTCATAATATGTTATATCGTTCAATGTTAATCTACTCGTACATTTGTTAATCTACTCTTACGTGCTTGGTTAACGTTGTTAGCACTTGTTATATTTGCTCTCATATGCTTAGTAGAAGTTTTTACCTTCCTTATTAACTTGTTACCTCTTTAATTGCTTAATTACTTTTACTTGAAGTTGTTATTTCGTGGAATATCTCCTTATTGAGTTATCGTTGTTGAAGTTGTGAAAGTCGTTATCACATTAAGGTGAAGTTGTTAACTGTTGAGATATCTTCCCTTGTTGAGAAATTCTCATTCATTTTGTTATTGTTGAGATGCTTGTACACGTTGTGGTTGAGCCATGGCCTACTTGTTGTGAAAACATTGGTATTGTTGAGTTTTTGTCAAGTTGTGGCATATGGGCACTTGTGGTGCGAGTTGTGATTATGTTGTGACATTGATATGCATGCAATGGTATAAGTCTAAGGGTTGATATGCATGTGGTGAGATAAGGTAGGTATGATACGCGTGTTGCTAGTTGGGGAACTACTTGAAGCCAAGCGATGAGATAAGGTGGGCGAAAACACGTGTAGCTATTTGGGGAAAATGATTTTTGTCAGGACTCCAATTTTCCTCCGTAGGATGTCGTGTTGTCACCTAGTCTCTACGACTAGGTAAGCCTAACAGCTAATAATAACTTAACAGAAATAATTAACAAAATACTAAAACAAGATTGAATAACTGATATAAACTCCTGAAATAGAATCTCAACAAATACTCTTCCAAAACCAGTGGAACTGAGTCATAAGCTATACATAGTAAAACTAAAATATCTACTACATCACTATGAAAGAAAATACAACAGGAAGTAAGGATAGGGAAGGTGACTCCGAGGCCTGCAGACATGGAGTAGGTATACCTTGAAGTCTCTCACAGCAACTCAATCAACTCTAGCGTCCGGCACAGGCAGATGTACCTGGATCTGCACAAAAAGATATGCAGAAGTGTAGTATGAGTACACCACAACGGTACCCAGTAAGTATCAAACCTAACCTCGGTGGAGCAGTGACGAGGTCAGGTCAAGACACCTACTAGGATATAAATAAACATAATGAAAATAGAAGAACGGATGACAATGGAAAGCGGATAAATAACTGATACAAAACAAGATAATAGCATGAACTAATACCGAAATCTAAGAATGGAAACAAAATAAATAAAGCAATAAAAGAGAACCACAATGATCATTACATGGACAACAACTGTTAGAACAGGGAAGAACAAAGCAACAAGAATATTTCCACCAAAACGCTTTGCAACATGAGAGAAACAACAAGAATCACAATGAGGTACAACCTAGTGTACAATAAAAATCACAATCGAGGTACCACCTCGTATAATCAATAATCAATCAAAATCTTTCCTTATACCGCCGTGTGAGCCTTACATTTAAAATAGGTTTAGAAAACAGTTTTCCCGAAATAGTTACACGCACTTTAGCCCACCTTATGACACCGCGTGGCTTCACTTAGTTCCCCTATAAGCAGCATGCACATAAGTCCCACCTTATACTGCCACATGCACATTAACCCCACGCCTTATACCGCCGCATGCGCGTCGATATCACGTCACAATAACAACTCGCACTACAAGTGCTTATATATCACAACTTGCCAACAATCAACAATATCAATGTTTCTACAACAATAGCCCACGGCTCCACCACAACGTGTACAAGAATATCAAGAACAAGAATGAATATAAAATTCTCAACAAGAAAGATATCTCAACAGTTATCAAATTCGCCTCAAAGTGATACGGCTTTCACAACTTCAACACCAATAACTCAATCAATGAAAAGAATAACGGTAACTATGAACTAAATACAAATAACTCACAATGGAACTTCAAATGAGAATAAAGCAACGTAGAGATAACTTGTAATAATGATTTCAAATAATGATAATTAACAATGAAAGAGATAACACATACAATGACTTCAAGTAATGATAACCAACAATGAAAGAGATGACATGTATCAAATAAAGGGGAAACAAGTTCAACTAAAGCATGAGAGCAATTTATCAAGTAGATTGTAGAACAAGTGTTAAACAAGTAAATTAAGGCATGTATGGATAGACTAACAAATAACAATAGGTTGACTATGAGAATTTAGAACATGATATGACATTTCAATTAAAGCATGGAAATAGTCTAAGTAGCCCAGACTGGATACCACGTATAACCCATGTACCCACTCGTCACCTTGCGTACACAACGTTCACGTAGCACAAATGAATCAATCAATACCAATCCTAAACGGTAGTTCCCCCACACAAAGTTAGGCAAGATACTTATCTCAACTAGGCCAATTCAACCCTCGGAAATAGCTTTTCCACTAAAATTTGCCTCCACACGGCTCAAATCTTACCAAAATCGACTTAATATCATCAAACAATGTAAGGGAAATCAATTAAAATAAAAAGCCATGATATTTACACTTTTGCCAAAAAGTCAACTTGGGGCCCACCCAGTCAAAACCCAGGTCCAATGGTAGATTCCGACTACCCATGACCCCATGAGTTCATATATGTGATTAATATCAAAATCCAATTCCAAATCGACTCTCAAAACTCAAATTCTTATTTTTCAAAAACTTAACAGAGTTTCACAAATTTTCTCTTTGATTCACATTATTTTAATGTTAAAATCTAAGATATATTGATGGAATATGATTAGAAATAGATTTGAATCATTTACCCAAAGTTTGTAGGTGGAAAATCCCCTCTCCAAATTACCTCCTACCGAATCTAGGGTTCAAAAATGAGATGAAAAATTCCGTCTGCTAGTCGTTTTACCAACTGTAGTTTTCGCATTTGCGACCCTCGCAATTGCAGACCAAGGCTCGCATTTGTGAACCCTGACAACCTCTTTCATGATCGCAATCGCGACATGAGGCTTTGCAATTGCAAAGCTGGGGATCTTGCAAAAGCGAACTAATGTTCGCAAATGCGAACTGAGTCAAAAGCTGGCAGACTTTGCAAATGCGAACGGGTAGTCACAACTGCGACATCTGAGCCCCCATTGTAACCTTCGCAATTGCGATATGTGCTCGCAATTGGGATACTAGAGCAACAGTAGCACCAACGGTCCATTTCAGTTCAAAACCATTCTGAAACATGTCTGAAACTCATCCAAGCCCTCGGGGCTTCAAATCGATCATCCACACAAATGTAAAAACATAAGAACTCGCTCGCATGATCAAAACACAAAATAACATCTAAAACTACGAATTGAACCCTAAAACGAATGAATTTCAAAGTAAAGTTCAAGAATCTCTAGAATTACAATTAAACGTCTGAATCCTATCAAATCAACTCCAAATGGTATCAAATTTTGCAGACAAGTTCTAACTAGCATAACGGACCTATTCCAAGTCCCAAAATCAAATTCCGAACTCGATTTTAAAAGTCAACCTACAGTCAAAACTTTTAACTTCAAAATGCCAAATTTCGTAAAACAACACAAATCAACCTATAGACTTTCGAAATCAATTCGGGGCATACGCCCAAGTCCGAAATTACGATACAAAGCTATCGGAGCCATCCAAACACCGTTCCGGGGTCGTTTTCACAAAATTCAAAGTTTGATCAACATTTCTAATTTAAACACCTAAGTCAAGAATCAAAAGGTCTGAATCAACCAGAAAACTTTTCGGAATGAAACTAATCAACCCTACTAGTCATAAAGTCACAAACACACATGTGTGAAGCATAATAAGGGGTAATGGGCGTAATTATACAAAACGACCGATTGGGTCGTTACATTCTCCCCCTCTTAACATAATCTTTCATCCTCGAACGTGCATAAGGACATACTTGAAGTGGTGAATAGATGAGGATAGAAACTCCGCATGTCGTGCTCGATCTCTCAGGCCGCCTCCTCGACCGAATGACCCATCCATTGAACCTTCACTGAAGCAATGTTCTTTGATCTCAACATCCAGACCTGTCTGTCCAAGATAGCTACAGGCTCCTCAACATAAGTCACATCCTTGTCCAATTAGACTGTGTTGAAGTCTATAACATCAGATGAATCACCATAATACTTCCGGAGCATAGAAACATGAAACATCGGATGAACTGCAGATAAACTAGGTGGTAATATAAGCTTGTAGGCCACCTCACCAATCCTTTCAAGGATCTCAAAAGGTCCGATATACCTAGGGCCCAACTTGCCCTTCTTCCTGAACCTCGTCACACCCTTCATGGGTGAAACCTGGAGCAAGACTCACTCTCCAACCATGAATGCAACATCACAAACCTTCCGATCTCCATAACTCTTCTGTTAGGATTGCGCTGTACAAATCCAATCCTGGATCAACCTGACCTTCTCCAAGGCATCTCGAACTAAATTTGTGCCTCATAAATTAGCCTCTCCCAGCTCAAACCACCCAAACAGAGAACAACACCGTCTCCCATATAGGACCTCACAAGGAGCCATCTGAATACTCGATTGGTAGTTGTTGTTGTAGGCAAACTCCACAAGCGGCAAGAACAGTCCAAAGTACCCCTGAAATCCATAACACAGGCACGAAGCATATCTTCTAATATCTGAATGGTGCGCTCGGACTGTCCGTCCGTCTGGGGGTGAAATGTTGTACTTAACTCAACCCGTGTGCCTAACTCACGCTGTACATCTCTCCAGAAATGCGATGTGAACTATGTACCCCGGTCAGAGATAATGTAAACCGGTATTGCATGAAGTCGGGCAATCACGCGGATGTAATCCTAAACCAGCTGCACCTGAAGAATAAGTAGTCACTAGCAGAATTAAATGAGCCGACTTGGTCAACCTGTCCACAGTCACCCATACCGTGAAAATTTTCTTTTAAGTCCGTGTGTGCCCAACAACAAAGACCATGGTGACACACTCCCATTTCCACTCGGGAATCTCGAGTCTCTAAAGCAAACCGCCTGGCCTCTGATGCTCATACTCTACCTGCTGACAATTTAGGCACTGAGCTACATACTCCACTATGTCGTTCTTCATTCTCCTCTACCAATAGTTGCCTCAAATCCTGATACATCTTAGCGGCACTTAGATAAATGGAGTACCGCGAATTGCGAGCCTCCTAAAGAACCAACTCACACAAACCATCCACATTTGGCATACATAACCGGCCCTGGATCCATAACACATCGTCCTCCCCAATAGAAACCTCCTTGGCATCGCCGTGCTGAGTGTCCTTGAGGACAAAGAAATAGGGGTCATCATACTGGCGCTGTCTAATACGATCATATAAAGAAGACCGAGAAACCACACAAGCAAAACTCGACTGGGCTCTGAAACATCCAATCTATCAAACTGGTTGGCTAAGGCCTGAATATCTAGGGCTAGTGGCCTCTCAGCTGCTGGTAGTTATGCTAAACTACCTAAACTCTCTGCTTTTTGACATAAGTCATCAACCACCACATTGGCCTTCTCGGCATGATAAAGAATGGTGATATCATAGTCCTTAAGCAACTCTAACCACCTCCGCTACCGAAAGTTAAGATCTTTCTTATTGAACAAATGTTTTAGATTCTGGTGGTCGGTAAAGACCCCATAAGGGACACTGTACAATAATGCCACTAGATCTTCAATTCATGAACAATGGATGCCAACTCTAATTCGTGGACCGGATAATTCTTCTCATGGGTCTTCAGCTGTCGAGATGCGTAGGAAATCACCCTACTGTCTTGCATCAATATCGTGCCAAGGCCAACACATAACGCATAACAATACACAGTATAACACCCCGAGCCCGTAGGCAACACCAACATTGGGGCTGTAGTCAAAGCAGTCTTGAGCCTTTGAAAGCTCGTCTCACACTCCTCGGGCCATCTGAAAAGGAGCACCCTTCTGGGTCAATCTGGTCATAGGTGTAATAATAGATGAGAAACCCTCTACGAAATGATGATAATGCCCAGCCAAACCAAGGAAACTCCGGATCTCAATAGCTGGAGACGGTCTGGGCCAATTCTACATGGCTTCAATCTTGTTTGTATCTTCTTGATCCCCTCACTCGACACCACATGACCCAAAAATACCACCGAATCAAGCCGGAATTTACACTTTGAGAATTTTGCATACAACTTCTTCTCTCAAGGTCTGGAGCACGATTCTCAAGTGTTGCTCATGATCTTCCAGACTACGGGAGTACACCAAGGTGTCGTCAATAAACAAATGATGAATGAGTCGAGATATGGCTGGAATACACTGTTCATCAAGTGCATAAATGTTGTTGGGGCGTTGGTCAGCCCAAATGACAATACAAGGAACTCGTAGTGACCATACCGAGTCCTAAAGGCAGTTTTCGGAATATCCAGATCTCGAATCTTTAGTTGATGATAACCTTGGCACCTTGTAGGTAATCAAATAGCTCATCATTACATGGCTATGGATACTTATTCTTCACTGTAACCTTGTTCAACTGTGGATAATCAATACACATGCGCATAGAACCATCCATCTTCTTCACAAACAAGACCGGAACACCTCACGGCGATGCACTAGGCCAAAGGAAACCCTTATCAAGCAACTCCTGCAACTGCTCGTTAACTCCTTTTACTCTACTAGGGCCATACGATAATGTGGAATAGAAATGGACTAAGAGCCTGGCAACAAGTCAATACTAAAATCGATATCCCAATCAGGAGGCATGCTCGGAAGGTCTGCTGGAAATAAATCTGGGAAGTTTCTCACTACCAGAACAGACTCAATGGTAGGAGTATCAGCACTAACATCTCTCACAAAGGCTAGATAAGCATCACACCCCTTCTTAACCATCCGCCGAGCCTTTAGAAATGACATAACCCTTCTAGGAACATAATCCAAAGCACCCCTCCACTCTAACCGTGGCAACCCTGGCATAACCAATGTCACAGTCTTTGTGTGGCAATCGAGAATAGCATGACAAGAAGACAACAAATACATGCCCAAAGATATCATCAAAGTCTACCATACTAAGTGGCAATAAATCAACTATGGCCTCAAAACCACCAATAATAACTAAACACGGACGATACACACGATCCACAAGAATAAAATCTCCCATGGGCATGGGCACATAAACAGGAGAACTCAAAGAATCATGAGATATATCCAAATACAGAGCAATGTAGGATGACATATATGAATAAGTGGAGCCCATATCAAATATCTCTATGGCAAACCAGAACCATAGCTATAATGACTACATTGGAAGCAGATGCCTCCGTCCTACCCGGAAAAGCATAGAATCTGGCCTAGCCTCCCCCTCAAGGGCGATCTCTACCCACCCATCCTCTACCCCTAGCTGGCTTTGTGGGTGGAGCGGCAACTGAGGCAGCAATCATGGTTTGAGAAGTTTGTGGACCTGACTGAGTCTGTGAAGCTTTAGTGGCCTGTGGAGGTGCACCCCTCCTGAGTCTGGGACAGTCTCTAACCATGTATCACCACACTCAACACAAGCCCTCATTGGGCATAGCTGCTAGGACTGCCTCAGGCCTAGTCGACTGGAGTGACCGCTGAAGACACCCCATGCAGGAGGTGCACTAGAATGTGGCAGAGCAAAGTGTGCAACCTGAGACCTCAAAATAACCAGAGCACCACTAGAAGTTGGAAGTGCCGAGTGAACTGGATAGCTCACATAGCCTCTGCCATGACGGGCTGTAGCTGCAATGTGACCACCACTAAATCCTCCAGTACCTCGAGGCCTCTTAGCCTCCCTGTCCTCCCTTTCACGGCCCTGCATACCCTCAACCTCCGTGCAATCTCTACCACCTACTGTGAGGGGTATCTATCTCCAACTCTCGAGCCATGCTGAATCTAATGCCATAGTTGAGGCCCTCGATAATCGACGAATTCTCTCTCTAACTGTAGAGACCAAAATAGGTGCATGTCTTGACAAATCACTAAATCTGACTGCTTACTTTGAGACTGTCATAGTAGCATAGCTCAGCTGCTCAAACTCCGTGCTCCATGCATCTCTAAGGGTCTGAGAAACAATTTGTCTCAAGAAAAACTTTGAAAATCGAGTCCATGTTAGTGAAGCTGCATCGCCTGGGCACCACCACTGATATGCTGCTCCTGACAACTAGAAAGTAGTAAAAGAAACTTCACTCATCTCCACAATACCCATGGTGCAGAGAATATGGTGGCTCTCCTCTAGAAACCCATGTGCATCCTCTAAAGACAAACCACTGAAAGTAGGAGGGTGATACTTCTTGAACCTCTCAAGTCTAAGCTGCCTCTCCTTAGATGTTGCTGCCCTGACCGCAGGCTGAACTACAACAACAGGCTATACCAGTATAACCTCGAGGACTTGATCAACATGGACCCACTGCTCTGGGGTACGGCCCGCAGGAGTATGAGCTCCTCCCCTAGCCTGAGATGTGGCTGGTGCAAGTGGAATCAACCTCGCATGAGCTAGAGTACCAAACATGCTCAAGAACTGTGCCAGGGTCTCTTGAAGTGCTAGAATGGCAACAGGCGCCTCGGGTGCCTGTCCCCCAACTGGAGCTAGTAGTGTTTCCTCGATCATAGCTAGGGTAGGTGCTCTAGCTTCACCAAGGCCCCTCCTCGACCTCTGCCCTGGCCCTTGCCTCTCGCGGCTCTAGCAGGGGGCACAAGTGTCTGATCTTTGGATCTTTCAGTGCATGTCCTCACTATCTGTGAGAGAATAGAAAGACAAACATTCCACATTTGAAGTCGACAAATTCGCACAATAACGAATCAAAGAAGTGAAGATTTCCTAACAGTTCTGTAGCCTCTCAAAGATAAGTACAAATGTCTCTGTACCGATCTGCAAGACTCTACTAAACTTGCTTATGACTCGTAACACCTATGAACCTAGAGCTCTGATAGAAACTTGTCACGACCCCAATTTCCCTACGTAGGATGTCGTGATGTCACCTAGTCTCTACGACTAGGTAAGCTGAATAGTTAAAAATAACTTGACACAAATAATTAACAAAATACTAAAACATCGCTGAAAAACTAATATAAACTCCTGAATTAGAAACTCAGCAAATACTCTCTCCAAAACAAGTGGAACTAAGTCATAAGCTCTATAGAGTTAAACTAGAATATCTACTACATCACTGTCTAAAAGAAAATACAACAGGAAGTAAGGACAAGGAAGGTGACTCCGAGGCATGCGGACGTGGAGCAGGTGTACCTTGAAGTCTCCAGAAAATAGCAACTCAAAATCAACTCCAACGTCCCGCACGGGCAGACGTACCTGGATCTGCACAAAAGGATGTGCAGAAGCATAGTATGAGTACACCACAATGGTACTATGTACGGTATCAAGCCTAACCTCGGTAGAATAGTGACGAGGCCAGGTCAAGACACCTACTAGGATATATATAAACAGAATAAAAATAGAAGAACGGATAATAATGGAAAGAGGAGAAATAAATATAAATAAGATAATAGCATGAACTAATACAGGAATCTAAGCATGGAAACAACATAAAAGGAGCAATAAAACATAACCACAATGATCATATACTGTCATCAACCGTTAGAACAGGGAAGAACAAAACAACAAGAATGTTTCTACCAAAACTCTTTATAACATGAGATAAACAACAAGAATCACGACGAGGTACCGCCTCGTGTACAATAAAAATCACAACCGAGGTACCACCTCATATAATCACGAATCATAACCGAGGTACCGCCTCTTATTTACATTTCTCAATTTCAATCACAATCTTTCATTATACCACCGCGTGAGACTTACATTTGAAATAGGTTTAGAAAACAGTTTTCCCGAAATAGCTACACGCACTTTACCCCACCTTATGACGCCGCGTGGCTTCACGTACTTCCCCTACAAACAACACACACATATGTTCCGCCTTATACAGCTGCATGCACATTAACCCCAAGCTTTATACCACTGCATGCGCGTCGATGTCACATCACAATAACAACTCGCACCACAAGTGCACATATATCACAACTTGCCAACAATCAATAATATCAATTTTTTCACAACAATAGCCCACGACTCCATCACAACATGCAAGAATATCAAGAACATAAGTCCATCTTATGACACCGCGTGGCTTCACTTAGTTCCCCTATAAGCAGCATGCACATAAGTCCCACCTTATACTGCCACATGCACATTAACCCCACGCCTTATACCGCCGCATGCGCGTCGATATCACGTCACAATAACAACTCGCACTACAAGTGCTTATATATCACAACTTGCCAACAATCAACAATATCAATGTTTCTACAACAATAGCCCACGGCTCCACCACAACGTGTACAAGAATATCAAGAACAAGAATGAATATAAAATTCTCAACAAGAAAGATATCTCAACAATTATCAACTTCGCCTCAAGGTGATACGGCTTTCACAACTTCAGCACCAATAACTCAATCAATGAGAAGGATAACGGGTAACTACGAACTAAATACAAAAAACTCACAATGGAAGAAATAGCATGACTTCAAATGAGAATAATAGCAACGAAGAGACAATTGTATCAATGACTTCAAATAATGATAATTAACAATGAAAGAGATAACACGTACAATGACTTCAAGTAATGATAACCCACAATGAAAGAGATGACATGTATCAAATAAAGGGGCAACAAGTTCAACTAAAACATAAGAGCAATTTATCAAGTAGGATGTTGAACAAGTGTTGAACAAGTGTTAAATAAGTCAATTAAGATATGTAAGGATAGAATAATACAAATAAGAATAGGTTGACTATGAGAATTTAGAACCTGATATGGCATTTCAATTAAAGCATGGAAATAGTCTAAGTAGCCTAGACATGTCAATTACCACGTACAACCCGTGTACACACTCGTCACCTTGCGTACCCAACGTTCACATAGGAAATGAATCAATTCACCAATCCTTAGGAGTATTTCACCCGCACATAGTTAGGCAAGATACTCACCTCAACTAGGCCAATCCAACCCTCGAAAATTACTTTTCCCCTAAAATTCGCCTCCACACGGCTCAAATCTTACCAAAATTGACTTAATATCATCAAATAATGCAAGGAAAATCAACTACAGTAGAAATGGCCACGTTTCCCAAAAAGTCAACAAAAGTCAACCCAAGGCCCGCCCGGTCAAAACCTGAGTCCAGTGGTAGGTTTCGACTAGCCATGACCCCACGAGTTCATATATGTGATTAATTTCAAAATCCGAGTCCAAATCGACTCTCAAAACTCAAATATTTATTTTTCAAAAACTTAACAAAGTTTCACAATTTTTCTCTTTGGTTCACATGATATGGATGTTAAAATCTAAGATATATTGGTAAAATATGATTAGAATAGATTAGAATAACTTACCCAAAGTTTGTAGGTGAAAATCCTCTCTTCAAATTGCCTCCTACCGAGTGTAGGGTTAAAAAATGAGAAAATGTTTTGAAAGATTCCCTTTCCCAGCCCTTTTTAGCAGCTGCAGTTGTTGCATTTGCGACACTCGAAATTGCGGACCTGGCTCGCATTTGCGAACCCTGGCAACCTCGTTCACTATCGCAATTACGACATGAGGCTTCGCAATGGCAAAGCTGGGGATCTTGCAAAAGCGAACTAAGTGTTCGCAAATATGAACTAAGTCAAAAACTGGCAAACTTCGAAAATGCGAAGGGATAGTCGCAATTGCGACATATGAGCCCCCACTGTCACCTTCACAATTGCGATGTTGGTGCTCGCAATTGTGATACCAGAGCACCAACGGTCTATTTCAGTTCAAAATCATTTCGAAACATGTCTAAAACTCATCCGAGCCCTCGGGACTCCAAACCAAACATACGAACTCACTCGTGCGATCAAAACAAAAAATAACATCTAAAACAATAAATTGAACCCTAAAACGCATAAATTTCAAAGTAAAGTTCAAGAACCTCTAGAATTACAACTAAACGCCCGAATCCGATCAAATCAACTCCAAATGGTATCAAATTTTGCAGACAAGTTCTAAATAGCATAACGGACATATTCTAAGTCTCAAAATAAAATTCCGATCTCGATAGCGAAAATCCAACCTACGGTCAAACCTTTCAACTTCAAATTGCCTAATTTCAGCAAAACAACACACATTAACCTACGAATTTCCGAAATTAATTCTGGGAATACGCCCAAGTACGAAATCATAATACGAAGCTATTGGAGCCATCAAAATACTGTTCCGGGGTCGTTTTCACAAAAGTCAAAGTTTGGTCAACATTTCTAATTTAAACTTCTAAGTCAAGAATCAAAGGGTCCAAATCAACCTGAAAGCTTCCCGGAATAAAATTAATCAACCCCGCAAGTCATAAAGTCACAAAACACACATGTGTGAAGCAAGAAAAGGGCAACGAGGCGCAATTACACAAATCGACCGATCAGTTCATTACAATTTTCAAAACTAAATGTCAGGCTCACGCGGTGATATAAGGAAAGATTGTGATTATGACTAGTGAAATGTGATTTGGAGGCGGTACCTCGGTTGTGATTCTTGTTGTACATTTTATGTTGGGACAACTTGTTGATTTGAACAGTTATTGTTCTTCATTCAATCATTCATCCATATTTTTATTGTGTTTGGTTATTCGTTGTTATTTTGGTATTGGAATGATTTTGACTTCTTGTGTGAGTTATGCATTCTACGTGATTTCTTGTATTTCTTTAACAAGCCAATATGTGCCTCCATTATTACTTGGTAAATTGATTGTCAATGTGAATTTATTTGTATGGAGTCATTCTCTCATATTCTATTGAGTTATTAGTAGTATGACGGTTTAAATTAAAGAATTTTTAATGTGTTTTATGTTCCTCTTAATATAGAACTCATTATCTCACCCCGGGTGCTTTACTATTTTAAATGGTTATCGTACATTTACTTCAGTTGGATTCTCAAATTATACTCATCATCCTATTTGACGTTTACCTTACTTAAGATTGTTATCGCATTTTTCTCTAACAAATTCTATATTTAGTTCATTAATTTAATTAATGTTTTGTTTTGTTTAAATATGATATTTTTACTTAATCTTATAGATTTCTAAACTAAACTCATATGATACTCAATTTTGTATAATTGTATCTTACTTTACATTAATTGATTTCTAATGTCAACTCATTACTTCATTTGACGCCTTATTCCACTCAAGATTTTTATTATTTGGTATTTAAATACATCTCACGATCACTTTAGTTGACATTTGTCATGGTTGATATGTATATGGTAGCACGTGTGCTTTACTGTGCGAAGGTGATTGTTATTGTGGGCATGAGGTGTCGTACATGTAAGATTTGGAAATTGTTATTCATGCTTTATGATTTGCGAGGTGTGGAGCCTTGGAAAAAAAAAATTTATAAGTCCATGCGTTGGGAACGATTTGATTATTTGAGTAGTCATTTGTTCTTCTTTATTTTATCGATATTCAGATTATGTTGCTTCTTTATTACTCGTTTACTAATTGCTGCCATTTGTATTTCTATTATTTCGCTGTTGTTTGTAAATTAATAATCTTCCCGACGTTATCTTTACATTGATGTTCTTTCCATTATTAGTTATATGTATATCTTGAGCAGGTTTCTATGTCTAGTAGGTGTCTTGACCTGGCCTCGTCATTGCTCTACTAAGGTTAGGCTTAATACTTACTGGGTACCGTTTTGGTGTACTTATGCTATGCTTCTGTACATTTTTGTGCAGATCCACGTATTTATGGTTGTGTTGTTGAGAGTTGCGTCTGTGTTGCGGGATACCGGCTTGACGTTCGCAGGCCTCGGACTCACTATCTTACTTCATTTTGCTACTGTTAAATTGAAATTCGAAATTATATGTAATTAGATTTCTAGTGTATTTCAGTAGAGCTTATGACTCCATACTACCAGTTTTGCGAAATGTATAACTATTGGCTCTTTGCAGCTATATATGTCATTTACTATTTTATGATTTAATGGATAAATAGTTTAATTCTTTTATTAACTCAGCATGTATTACTCTTATCTAGTCTTAGAGACTAGGTGCCATTACGGCATCCTAAGATGGGAATTTGGGGTCGTGACAAGTTGGTATCATAACTATAGGTTCATAAGTGCTACGAGTCATAAGAAGATTTTAGTAGAATCTTGCAGATCAGTACGGAGATGTCTGCACTTATCTTTGCACTCGGTATCAGCTATGCTCTGACGGTTCGAAATCCTGCAGATGGTCTATGAGGGGGCCGAAGATGCTCGATCATTGTCTCGAGGTGTTGTCCAATCTGAGGACGCGGACGTGTTGGTAGATCTTCAGTTGTTCAGGTGTGGGATGCAATGACTTCTTGTATCTTATTGGTGCTATAGGAGCTTATGTAGGCTGGTATTGTGGATCATAGGATGTCGTGCCCTATGACTTCGCGCCAAGTGGGGGAGTCTACTATCAACGATCAGATTGCATGGGCAGGCATTATATCAACATTGGGTCTGAGGTAGATATGAGGTATATCTGTATTACTGCTAAATCTACATTTCAGCATCAAAGAGGTTAGAGAAAAGCTTCAGATTCATAGAAGCTCTCTTCAGAGTGGGTATCTCAGTTGAAGAATTATTGGGTGCTTTAGAGAAAACCCATTGATATATGGGCTTTCGGATGACGTAGTTCATGCTAGGATCTCTTGCAGTGAGCTTGTAATGACCCGACCAGTCGTTTTGTGTAATTGAATCCCTTTTCCCCTTTTGATGCTTCACTCATGTGTGTTTATAGTTTTATGACTTGCGGGGTTGATTAGTTTTGTCAAGGAAGATTTTGGGTTGATTCGACCCCTTTGATTCTTGACTTAGAAGCCTAAGTTAGAAATGTTGACCAAACTTTGACTTTTGTGAAAATGACCACGAAACGGTGTTTTAATGGCTTCGATAACTACGTATCGGGATTTCGGATTTGGGCATATTCTCGGATTCAAATTCGAAAGATCGTAGATTGATTTATGTTGTTTTGCCGTAATTTTGCAATTTGAAGATGAAAAGTATGACCGTAGGTTGACTTTTAGCTACCGAGCTCGAAATTTGATATTGGGACTTGGAATAGGTCCGTAATACTATTTAGAACTTTACTTTGAAATTCATGCATTTTAGTGTTCAATTCGTAGTTTTAGAAGTTATTTTTGTGTCTTGATTGCGCGAACGAGTTTGCATGGTGTTTTTAGACTTCTGTGGATGTTTTGTTTGGAGCCTCGAGGGCTCGGATGAGTTTCGGACATGTTTCGAAAGGTTTGAACTGTAATGCAGAATATGGTGTGCTGATGATTCAGGTATCGCATTTGCGAACACTAGGTTCGCAATTGAAAACATAACAGGGGGGGACTCAGAGCTCGTAATTGTGAAGAAATTCAGGTAAAGGTGTAGTTCACATTTGCGAAAAAACAGTCACATTTGCAATGGAGAAAGGCTTCGCAAATGCGAAGCCAGAGTCGCAATTGCAACTACCGCATACGACTGATAGTGGCCGCATTTGCGAGTAATACTCTGCAACTATGAGGGTTCGCAAAATTGCGAACCCAAGTCGTAATTGCAACATCAGCAGCTGATCAAAAGGGCTGGAAGTCGAGATTTCATCTCATATTCTCTCATTTTGGAACTCTAGACTCTGTAGGAGGCGATTTGGATAGGGGATTTTCATCTACAAACTTTGGGTAAGTGATTCTAATCTATTTCCTATCATATTACATCAATATATCTTAGATTTTAACATCAAAATCATGTGAATCAAAGTGAAAATTGTGAAACCTTGTCAAGTTTTTCAAAAGTTAGAATTTGAGTTTTGAGAGTCGATTTGGACTTATGAACTCGTGGGATTCATGGTAGTCCAAATCTACCATTGGACCCGGGTTTTTCCTGGCGGGCCACGGATTGACTTTTCTTGATTTTTGGAAAAAGTGTAAAGATCATAGCGTTATCTACTGTAATTGGTTTTCCTTGCATTTTTTTTATGATATTAAGTCTATTTTGGTTAGATTTGAACCCTGTGGTGGCAAATTTTAGAGGAAAAGCTATTTCCAAGGGTTGAATTGGCCGAGTTGAGGTAAGTATCTTACCTAACTTTGTGTAGGGGAACTACCCCTTAGGATTTGGGATTGATTGTGTCATTTCTGCTATGTGAAAGCCATGTACGCAAGGTGACGAGTGGGTACAGGAGTTGTACATGGTATTCACTGGTTTAGGCTACTTAGACTCATTCCATGCTTTAATTTAAATGTCATATCTTGTTGTAAATTCTCATAGTCAATCTATTCTTTCTCGTGTTAATCTCCTTACACGCCTTAAATGACTTGTTTAGCACTTGTTCTACATCCTATTTGATAAATTGCTCTCATGCTTATTGCCCCTTTATTGTTACATGTTATCTCTTTCATTGTTGATTATCATTAATTTAAGTCACTGTTACAAGTTATCTCTTTCATTGCTATTATTCTTATTTGAAGTCATGTTATCTCTTCCATTATGAGTTATTTGTAATTAGTTCGTGGTTACGAATTATCTTTCTCATTCTTGAGGTATTGGTGTTGAAGTTGTGACAGTCGTATCACATTGACACAAAGTTGTTAATTGTTAAGATATCTTTCTTGTTGTAAATTTAACATTCATTGTTATTGTTGATATTATTGTACACGTTATGGTGGATCCATGGGCTATTGTTGTAGAAACATTGATATTATTGATTGTTGGCAAGTTGTGATATGTGGGCACATGTGGTGCTGGTTGTTATTGTGATGTGATATTGACTTGCATGTGACGGTATAAGGCTAGGGGTTAATTTCGGAGGCATAAGGTGGGACTTATGTGTGTGATGCTTGTAAGGGAATTATGTGAAGCCACGCGGCATCATAAGGTGGGCTAAAGTGCGTGTAGCTATTTTGAAAAAACTATTTTCAAAACTATTTAAATGTAAGGCTCACGCCACGGTATAAGGAAAATTGAGATTGAGATTGTGAAATGTAAATACGAGGCGGTACCTCGGTTGTGATTCTTGTTTTTTATCTCATGTCGTAAAGAGTTTTGGTGGGAACATTTCTTGTTGTTGTGATCTTCCTTGTTTTATCAGTTATTGTCCATATGTGATCATTGTGGTTCTCTCTAATTGCTTCCTTTATGTTATTTCCATGCTTAAAGTTCCGGTAGTAATTCATGCTATTAACTTGTTTCGTATCATTTATTTCTCTGCCTTCCACTATTATTCATTCTTATGTTTTCATATTGTTTATTTATATCCTAGTAGGTGTCTTGGCCTGGCCTCGTCACTACTCTACCGAGGTTAGGCTTGATACTTACAGGGTACCATTGTGGTGTACTTATAGTACGCTTCTCCGCATCTTTTTGTGCAGATCCAGGTATGTCTGCTCATGCTGGTCGTTGATGATCGTCTATTAGCTGCTTTAAAGAGACTTCAAGGTATGCCTTCTCGGCGTCCACAGGCCTTGGAGTCACCTTCCTTTGTCTTTACTTCCTGTTGTTTTTTCATTCAGATAGTGATGTAGTAGACATTTAGCTTACTCTGTAGAGCTTATGACTCAGTTCCACTGATTTTGGGGAGTGTATTGTTGAGATTCTATTTTAGGAGATTATATTAGTTTATCAGACATATTTTAGTATTTGAATTATTTTTCAAGTTATTATTAAATGTTAGGCTTACCTATTCGTAGAGACTAGGCGCCATCACGACATCCCACGAAAGGAAATTGGGGTCGTGACAAGTTGCTATTAGAGTCATAAGCATGTTTAGTAGAGTCTTGCGGATCAGTACGGAGACATTTGTACTTATCTTTGAGAAGCTACGGAACTGTTAGGAAAACTTCACTTCTTTGATTCCTTATTGTGCGAATTGGTTGACTTCGAAAACTGAATCTTTGACTTTCTATTCTCTCACAGATGGTGAGGACACGCACTACTGGATCCAACGACTAGGCACCCGTGCCCCTCTCTAGAGCCGCGAGGGGCCGGGGCCAGGGCCGATGCCAGGGCAAAGGCCGAGAAGGGGAACGTGGTGCAGCCAAAGCCCCTACCAAAGCTACGACAGAGGAGCCGCCAGTGGCTCTGATTGGGGGGCAGGCACCTGAGGCACCTGTTGCCACCGCTGCACTTCAGGAGACACTCGTACAGTTCTTCAGCATGTTGCTACTCTAGCTCAGGCGGGTTGATTCCACTTGCACCAGCCATATCTCGGGCTGGGGGAGGAGCTCAAACTCCCGCTACCCGTACCCTAGAGCAGCGGGTCCACATAAATCAGGTCCCAGAGGTTATACCAATATAACCTATTGTTCCAGTTTAGCCTGCGGTTAGGGCAGCATCATCTGAGGAGGATCAACTTAGACTTGAGGGGTTTAAAAAGTATCACCCTCCTACTTTAGTGGTTTAGCTTTATAGGATGCACATGGTTTTTTAGAGGAGTGCCACTGTATTTTCCGCACCATGGGTATTGTGGAGACGACAGGAGTTGCTTTCACTACTTTCCAACTATCAGGAGTAGCATATCAGTGGCGGCGAGTGTACGAGGAGGGTAGCCCAACCGATGCAGCTTCACTTACATGGACTCAGTTTTCAGAGTTATTCTTGAGAGAGTTTGTTCCCCAGACCCTTCGGGATGCATGGCGCACGGAGTTTGAGTAGTTGCACCAAGGTGCTATGACAGTGTCAGAGTATGCAGTTAGATTCAGTTATTTGTCCAAACATGCACCTGCCTAGGTCTCTACAGTGAGAGAGTGAGTCCATCAATTTATCAAGGGGCTCGACTATGGTATTAGGTTCAGCATGGCTCGAGAGTTTGAGACAAATGCCCCATATCAGTAGTTGGTAGATATTGCATAGAGGTTGGAGGGTATGCGGGGCCTTGAGAGGGAGGACAGGGAGGCCAAGAGCCCTCGAGGTACAGAAGGATTTGGTGGTGGCAACGCTGCTACTGCAGCTCATCATGGTAAAGTCTATGTGAGTCATCCAGTTCACTCAGCACCTGCAGCTTCTAGTGGTGCTTCGGTTGTTCCTACGTCTTAGGTTGCACACTTTGCTGCCACTTTCTAGTGCACCTCCTGCATGGGGTGCCTTCAGTGGCCAGTCCAGCCGACAAAGCCCGAGCTAGTCCTAGAAACCACGCCCACTGAGAGCTTTCTTTGAGTGTGTTTATACCCATCACATGGTTAGAGATTGCCTAGACTCAAGAGAGGTGCACCTCCACAAACTACTCAGGCTCCACGGATTTAGTCAGGCCCACAGACCTATTAGGCCATGGTTTCTGCCCCACTTGTAGCTCTACCTGCACAGCCAGCTAGGGGTGGGCACGGGTGGGTAGAGGTCGCCCTAGAGGGGGAGGTCAGGCCAGACTCTATGCTTTTCGGGGTAGGTTAGAGGTAGTAACTTCAAACGCAGTCATTACAGGTACAGTTTTAGTTTTCCATAGAGATGCATTAGACTTATTTGATTCGGGATCCACTTAATCATATGTGTCATCTTACTTTGCTCCGCATTGGATATATCTTGTTATTCTTTGAGTTCTCATGTTTATGTGTCCGCGCCTGTGGAAGATTTTATTGTTGTGGACCGTGTGTATCAATCGTTTTTAGTTGTTGTTGGTGGTTTTGAGACCAGGGTTGATCTCTTGTTGCTTAGCAAAGTAGAATTTGATGTTATCTTTGGCATGGACTAGTTTTCACCCTATCATGTTATTTTGGACTGCCACGCCAAGACTGTGACATTAGTTATGCTAGGTTTGCCACGGTTAGAGTGGAGGGGTGCATCAGATTATGTTCCTAGTAGGGTTGTGTCATTTCTAAAGACTCAGTGGATGGTTTAGAAGGGGTGTGATGCTTATCTAGCCTTTCTGAGAGATGTCAGTGCTGATACTCCTACCGGTGAGTCAGTGCTGGTAGTGAGAGAATTTCTAGATGTATTTCTAGCGGATCTTTCGGGCATGCCGCCCGATAGGGATATAAATTTTGGTACTGATTTGTTGCCGAGCACCCAACATACCATATGGCCCCAACAGAGTTGAAGGAGTTAAAGGAGCAGTTGTAAGAGTTGCTCAACAAGGGTTTCATTCGGCCTAATGTGTCACCTTGGGGTGCTCCGATCTTTTTCTGAAGAAGAAAGATGGTTCTATGCGCATGTCTATTGATTATCGACAATTGAACAAGGTTACAGTGAAGAACATGTATCTATTACTACGCATTGATGACTTATTTGATTAGCTACAGGGTGCCAGAGCGTTCTCAAAGATTGATTTGCGGTCAGGTTATCATCAGCTAAAGATTCGGGATCTGGATATTCCAAAGACTGCCTGTAGGACTCTGTATGGTCACTACGAGTTCCTTGTGATGTCATTAGGGCTGACCAATACCCCAGTAGCATTAATGCACCTGATGGACAGTGTATTCCAGCCATATCTTGATTTATTTGTCATTGTGCTTATTGATGAAAGCTTGGTGTACTCCCGCAGTCGGGAAGATCATGAGCAGCACCTGAGGATCGTGCTCTAGACCTTGAGAGAGAAGAAGTTGTATGCAAAATTCTCAATGTGTGAATTCTGGCCTAATTCGGTAGCGTTTTTAGGTCATGTGGGGTCGAGTGAGGGAATCAAGGTAGACCCGAAGAAAATTGAAGCAGCTTAGACTTGGCCCAGACCGTCTTCAGCTATTGAGATTCGGAGATTCCTTGGTTTGGCCGGGTATTATTGCCGTTTCGAAGAGGGTTTATCATTTATTGTTGTGCCTTTGACCAGATTGACCCATAATGGTGCTCCTTTCAGATGGTCCAAGGAGTGTGAGGCGAGCTTTCAAAATCTCAAGACTGCTTTGACTATAGCCCCAATGTCGGTATTGCCTCATGGTTCGGGGCCTTACACTATGTACTGTGATGCATCACGTGTTGGCCTTGGTGCGGTGTTGATGCAAGACGGTAGGTTGATTGCCTACGCGCCTCGACAATTGAAGACCTATGAGAAGAATTATCTGGTCTACGACTTAGAATTTGCAGCTATTGTGGAAATATGTGCTCAATTGATATTATGTGACTTGCTGGGGTGGTTGGTTTGGTTCCAGGGATATTTTGGAATGAGTTGGGGACTTAGTTCCAAGGTTGGAAGCCTATGTTGAAAGAGTTGATCGTATGTTGACTTGTGTGTAAATGACTCCGTAATGGAGTTTTGATGGTTCCGATAGATCCATACAGTGATTTTGGACTTAGGAGTGTGTCCGGATATTGATTTGGAGGTCCATAGGTGATTTTGGCTTGAATTTGCGAAAGTTGGAAAAGTTGAAGTTTGGAGAGTTGAGAAGTTTGACCGAGAATTGATTTTGTGCTTATCGGGCTCGGATTTTGGTTCGGGAGTTGGAACAGGTCCGTTGTGTCATTTATGAGGTCAATTTAATTTGGTTTTGTATGTTTCGGCTTAGTATTGGAAGTTAGAAGTTTGTAAGTTCATTAGGCTTGAATCGATGTGCGATTCGTGGTTTTAGTGTTGTTTGATGTGAGTTGAGGCTTCGAGTGAGTTCGTATGATTTTTTAGGACTTGTTGGTATATTTGGTTGAGGTCCCGAGGGCCTCGGGTGGATTTAGGATGGTTAGCGGATTGAAATTTGACTTAGAAGATTTGCTGAAGTTGTTGATGCTTGTGTTTCTGGTGTCCTTATTCATGATCGCATGGGAAGGTTCGTGATTGCGAAATCTTAATTGGGCGACTATCACGAGATATGGTCTATGATCGCGGAGCTTTGGTTGTTCATGCATCGCGAACGCGTATGTTGGGTCGCGTCCGCGAAGAAGGAAGGAGGAGGTTGGGAAGTCCAGTCGTTTGTTCTTCGCGATCGCGTAAGGGAGTCCGCGATCGCGTGGCTTTGTGATTCTGTAAATCACCTTTGCGCTTTGTGTTCTGCATTCGCGAAGAGTAATTTGAGGGCAGCTTATTTTTGTTCTTCGCGATCGCAAGGACTTTCCACGATCACGAAGAGGAATCACTGGCAGAATATAAGATTTCAAAAAATGAGGGTTAGAGTATTATTTCACATTTGGACTTTGGGAGCTCGGATTGAGGCGATTCTTGGAGGGATTTTCAAGGAATTGATTGGGGTAAGTGATTCTAAAGTTGAATTTGGTTAACATACATGAATCTATCATCGTTTTTACCATTTAACTAGTGTTTGGGGCTGGAAAAATGGGGCAAATTTGTAGAAACTTCATACGCTTTAAATTGAAGATTTGAAGGTCGAGTTGATATCGGAATGGAGTAATTTTGGTATGGTTGGACTCGTTGTTGAATGAGTGTTCGTATTTTGTTAATTTTGTTAAATTCCGAGACGTGGTCCCGGGGTTGACCTTTTGGCTTTTGTTAAAGAGCCTAACTTTATCATATGGAATTTATTCCTATCGCTTGTGTTGATTGTATTAAGTTGTTTGTGACTAGATTCGAGTCGTTCGGAGAATGACTCGCGAGGCAAGGGCATGTTGGAGTAGGGATTTGCACGGTTTGAGGTAAGTAACACTTCTAAGGGTATGATTCCCTTAAATACGTGTTATGTGGTTGGCCTTGAGGTGACGCACAAGCTAGGACAGGCGTGTAGGCGCGCACCGTTTTAATTCTTGCTCGGTTGATTATGTGGAACTGTGTAGCCATCTAATCTTGCTATTATTCATGTTTACTCCCTGTGTTAGAGAAATTGAGCTGTGATTCATGTTAGAGATTATGTCTAGGCTATATGCTGGTACTGTTGGGACCCACAGAGGTCGTTCTTTTGTTGTTGAGTTATTTGCTTAAATTACAATTATATACTCAGTCGCATTCATCATTTTCATATCATATCTCAGTCTCTGTTATCATTTATTGTTACATCATGTATCATTGTTTGGGGTTGATTGGCATGAGTATTGTGAGCCTGAGAGACTAGAGAGATTGATGACTGAGTGAGGTCGAGGGCCTGATTGTGAGTGATATTGATGGGATCAGGCTGCGCGCTGCAGAAAGTTTTATTGATTCATGATGGATTGGGTTGCACGCTGCAGTAGGTATTATTGATTCATGATGGGATCGGGTTGCGCGCCGTAGCAGGTTTTATTAGAGCTTGGGCAGGATCCGCCCCTCCGGAGTATGACATACCAGCGGTGAGCGCAAGTATCGTAGAATGCTGAGTGACTGAGTATGATGAGTGAGAATTGAGGCACTCAGATTGAGTATCCTGAGAGTGAGAGTACATCAGGCCATCATTGTGATGCATTACATGTGACATGCACATTGACATGTAGATATAGAGATGTAGCATTCCTCATATCAATCATACTTGGCATATTTTATTCGTGTTGAGCTTAAACTGTTAACTTGAAAGTAAGTCAACATTTTTGTACTGTGTACCAACTGATTATGAGTTTCTCTGAGATATTACTATCATTTTTCATGTCATATTTGTACTATTATAATTTGGATTTTGACTGTACCTTTCTGAGCTCCTCACTGCTTTCAGCCCAAGGTTAGTCTTGTTACTTATTGAGTACATTGAGTCGGTTGAATTCATACTACACTATATACTTCGTGTGCAGATCCAGGTACTTCTGGGCATAGCAGTTGCTAGTTGTGGAGCTTCATCTGCTTGGAGACTATTAAGGCACCTGCCTTGGTGCCGCAGGCATCGACTCTCCTTCTTTTCACTTTATTTGCACAGTTCTATCCTTCTAGATAGTTGTTTTTAGCAGTTAGACTGTATTGTTATTTAGATACTCATGTACTCAGTGACACATTGAGTCGTGGTATTTTCTTATCAGTTATTTATTAGATTTTCACTATTAAGCTTATTTCATTATGTTTTCAATTTAAATATGTGTGGTTATTTGTTGTCACGACCCAAGCCGCAGGGCCATGACTGGCACCCGAGCCATTCTTGCCGGGCACCAATGCACATTTTATCTAACCTTTCTTATTATCTATAAGGGCCGATGAGATCAGTATAAATGATAGACATGAATCCTAAACAACCAACAATGATAGAAAATGGCATGAACATATATATCATGAGCCGACAAGGCTGTCATGAAGCTACATATAAGGTACGAGCTGACAAGCTGCCATGAGAGACTATACAACGAAAATTAATCGACAAGGCAATCAAAACTATACATGAGTCGACACCTGTCTATGAGGCTCTAAAGGAACACAAGTGATGCAACATTGCCGGAACAGGGCCCCGACATACCCATAACGCTTATAACAAAAATGCATACCAAGACCACGGCAAGTCCGGAGAAGGGATCTCGCCAATAACCACTGAACTAGGCAGCCTACTATGGTGGGGGAGCTTCGCCTACCAGTGTATCAGGACTTGCAGCACGACATGCAGTGTCCACAAATAAAAGAACGTCATTACGAATAAAGTACTGAATATGCAACGCAGGAAAGCATAAGTAAGAAAATAATGTAAAAAGGGATAGATAATAAACAACCTGTAACATCTAGGTACCTCTGAGGGCTACTGACATGAATGCATGATGCATATATATATACATAAAATTTTAAATTAATAGGCTCGGTAAAAATCTACCCGACCATCATAAGGCTCGGTAGAATCGTACCCGGCCACGTGGAGCTCGGTAAAACCCAACTGATCAGTGGTTGCACAATAGGTGCCGTACCCGGCCGACAATAGCGCGGCTCGATAGAGTAAAATAGATACATATTATATGATGCGTGCTGGACTCATTAGAATCACATTTTGAACCTTTCGGAGTGACGTAAGGTCGGTATCCTCCGTACACGTTTATTAGGATTAACTCTTCATCAAGAATCTTATAAGAATCAAGAAGTAACAACAACATTGATAACATAAGAATAAGAGAAGTAACATCAACATCAATCGTTCCATGAGAAGGGAAACAATGTAAGTATTGCTAGCCTCTAAGAGTGGAGTATCTTTGGAAGCTCGTTCATTACATTACGCACAATCCAAGTCGTGCAAAAGAAGGAAAGGGATAGCCTCACATACCTTGTATATACTGCCCAATCTCAAGCTATGAAAATGCCACGACTCCTTAGTCTATAATAAGAGAAATGACACTATCGTTATCGTTTAAGCGTCATAACTATTATGTATCAACCGTAACCTATTTTACGATGAAACGGACAGAACCTCCCCTAGTTATATGACTTCCCAAAATTTAAAACAATCACCAAACAGCCCAAAAAACATCAATAATAATCATATTGAGCCTCCCAAAATAGTCCACCGACCAACAACATTACTAGCTAGCCTTTCGACATATATCTCACAAGTTCTAGCTTCAACGACTTAGCTGGAACTTGGATAATCTTAAATACATGTAGGTTAAGAGGTTCCTTACCTTTAAACAGAAATAATAACTCCAATTTGACCGTAATTGACAACGAAATATCCCTCCAATGCTGCCACAAGAACAAGGAAGCGAAGCTAGCAATCAATTAGGGTTTTTCGATACTAGAATCACTTTAAAAGACTTGAAATCACCTAGGGTTGATATTAAAACTCCAGGGAGTATTTTACAGAGCACAAACAACTTAAAACAACCTCCCACACGAGCTGGAACAACACAAAAATCAGCAACAACAAGATGAACAAGAAACTTACTAGCGTCACGGGATTCCTGACACTTGATTTGTGTTGTTTGCCCATTGTTTTAGTCTTGGATCATAAGAGAACCTTGAGAGAGTGTTTTTAGGGTTCTAAGGTCTGATGAAGCTCTTTGGTCAACCCCTGTCTACTTGCCTCAATGTGCACTAGGCTTCCCATTGACTTACGACTGAGACCATCTGCCACAACATTGGCTTTACCGGGATGGTACAATATCTCGACATCATAATCTTTCAGTAATTCAAGCCACCTACGTTGCCTCATATTCAACTCCTTCTGCTTGAAGATGTATTGTAAACTGTTGTGATCTGTGTAGATGTCAACATGGACACCGTATATGTAGTGCCGCCAAATCTTCAAAGCATATTTTACTGCCGCCAATTCCAAATCATGAGTCGGGTAATTATTTTCATGCTTCTTCAATTGTATTGATGCATAAGCAATCACCTTCCCACATTGAATCAATACGCACCCCAAACCTATATTTGAGGCATCACAATATACCACAAAACCTTCGGTTCCTTCTGGGAGAGTGGTAGCTTTCTGTGTTAACTTAGTCAATGGTGCTGACATAGAGGAAAACCCTTCTACAAACCACCTATAATATCCTGCTAGCCCCAGGAAGCTGCGGGTCTGACGGTGTTGTATGTCTTGGCCAACTCTTCACTGCATCGATCTTCTGAGTGTCGACACTAATACCCTCGTCAGATATCACATGGCCAAGGAATGCTACTGAGTTTAGCCAGAATTCACATTTTTAGAGCTTAGCATATAACTTACGATCCTGAAGGGTATGTAATACTATCCGCAAGTGGCCCGCATGTTCCGCCTCCGAACGAGAATACACCAGAATGTCATCAATGAACACGAACACATCAAGATAGGGCCTGAATACACTATTCATGAGATCCATAAAAGCTGCAAGGGCTTTTTTAGCCCGAACGACATCACCAAGAACTCAAAATGCCCATATCTTATCTGGAAGGCTGTTTTTAGAATATCTTTCTCCTTGACCCTCACCTGATGATACCCTGAATGTAAGTCAATCTTGGAATAATACTTGGCACCCTGGAGTTGGTCAAACAGTTCGTCAATCCTTGGAAGTGGATAATTGTTCTTTATAGTAAACTTATTCAACTGTCGATAATCGATACACATCCTTAACGATCTGTCTTTCTTTCGCACGAACAAGACTGGAGCACCCCAAGGTGAAGTGCTAGGTCTAATGAAGCCCTTATCCAACAACTCCTTCAACTGTACCTTCAACTCTCGCAACTCTGTTGGGGCCATCTTGTATGGAGGGATAGAGATCGGTTGAGTGTCAGAAAACACATCAATGCTAAACTCAATCTCCCTTTCAGGAGGAATACCTGGGAGTTCATATAGGAAAACATCTGGAAATTCATTGACCACGGGGATTGATTGTAGAGTAGACGACTTTGCCTCCGCATCCCTAACGAGAATGCGATGATAAATGTAAACCTTTGAGATTATCTTCCTTGCCTTAAGATAGGAAATAAACATACCTTTCAGTGTAGTAATGTTCCCCTTCCATTCGATTATGGGTTCACCAGGAAACTGAAACCAAACCATCTTCGTACGAGAATCAACATTTGCATAGCATGAGCCCAACTAGTCCATTCCCATTATCACATCGAAATCAACCATTTCTAACTCAAATAAATTTGTCGAGGTTTGACGACTAGAAATCATCACTGTACAACCTCTATATACCCTTCTAGAAATCACTGATTTTCCTATCAGAGTAGATACCACAAGTGGTTTACTTATTCAGGTTTGACGCCAAACTTATTAGCCACAAATGGTGTAACATATGATAATGTAGATCCCGGATCAATCAATGCATATATATCATAAGAAAACACAGACAATATACCTGTAACAACATCCGGAGATGACTCGAGATCCTGTCAACCTACTAGAGCATATGTTCAATTTTGAGTACCATTCGAACTCGGCACTGCACCTCTACCTTTACCACGACCTGTCGACTGCTAAAAACCCCGTGCTGGAGTCGAACTGATGAGGAAGAACCAGACATAGATCCAGTCGGCTGAGCCATACCACCACCTCCTCTGTTAGGACAATCCCGCCTCATATGGCCAGGCTGTCCACAAGAATAGCATGCATCGGAACCTCGATGGCACAGTCCAGAGTGGGCCTTGCCGCACTGATGACAACGAGGTGTTTGGGGACTCGTCTGACTAGTATCCCTATGATATTGTGAGCCTAATGCCCATGAACTATGACCTGAACCAGAATAGGTAAATTGATCATATTGAGGCCTTTGAAAGCGTGGAGGAGCACTAGCTACAGGTGGTGCCAAACTCCTCGAAGACTGGGGCCTGACACTACCTCTGAAGTCACAAGAATACCCTGCAAATCTCGCCCTCTTATGCTGGCCCCTATCCTGCACCCTGTCTGCTCTTTGCTGGCGCTTACGATCCTCTAGTGTCTGGGCATAAGCCTGAATACGGGAAATATCCATGCCATCTATCAAGGAGGCTGTTGTGCACTCATTTATCAGATGTGGTCACAATCCGTACACGAACAGGTGCACCCTATCGCTCATCTCGGCCACCATTTGGGGAGCATACCTTGCTAAAAAATCAAACTGCATACTATACTCTCGCACACTCATATTACCTTGTCAAAGGTTCAAGACCTTATCAGTTCTAGCTCGTCGTATATCAACTGGAAAGAGGTGACGAAGAAAGGACTCAGAAAATTCCTTCCACACAGGTGGAGCATTTGGTCCCCTGGATCTTTCCCAACTATCATACCAGAAAACTGCTAAATCCTGTAACTAATAAGAAGCCAACTCTACTGCCTCCATATCACTAGTGTGCATAACCCGTAGTGTACGATGAACCTAATCAATAAAGATCTGCGGGTCCTCCTTAGGGTCTGACCCGGTAAACACTGGAGGATCCAGATTAATAAAATTAGGAACTCTCGCACAAACCGGTTTATCAACAGCACCGGTATTCTGCCTCTGAGCCTGAGCAGCTACCAAGCTAGTCAACAAATGTACCACATTCCACATATCATGGTCTATAGTACCAGATGGAGGAATTGGAGATGCTAGGTGCCTTCTAATATCCTCTAGACGAGAAGGAGTAAATGAGGTCTGAGACGGCATCTCACTCTGATGCTCACTTTGGCCTGCTCTGGCGGGAAGCACCTGACTGGTACCCTCTCCCGCAGCTGTATCAAGGCATCTACTAATCACTTGCTTCATAGTTGTGGCATCGCTGAAAAGAACATGGTGAATATTAGAGACGAATACTTACGACTCAGCTCTGCGCACGAACTAGATTCAGGAAAAAGGCAACAACCCTAAATGTCATGCAGCCTCCTGATTATAAATGCGGCGCACTACACATCCATAATCAAGACTCTACTAGACACGGCTCATAGACAACCCCTAGGACAGACTTGCTCTGATACCACGTTTGTCACGATCCAAGCCGCAGGGCCATGACTGGCACCCGGGCCATACTTGCCGGGCACACATGTACATTTTGTCTAACCTTTCTTAATATCTATAAGGGCCGATGAGATCAGTATAAATGGTGACAGATAATGGGATGAACATATATATCATGAGCCGACAAGGCTTTCATGAAGCTACGTATAAGGTAAGAGCTGACAAGCTGCCATGAGAGACTATACAACAAAAATTGGTCGACAAGGCAATCCAAACTATACATGAGTCGACACCTGTGTATGAGCCTCAAAAGGAACATAAGTGCTGCAACATTGCCGGAACAGGGCCGCGACATATACCCATAACGCCTATAACAAAAATGCATACCAAGACCACGGCAAGTCCAGAGAAGGGATCTCGCCAATAACAACTGAACTGGGCAGCCTGCTATGGTGGGGGAGCTTCGCCTACTTGTCTATCAGGACCTGCAGCACGACATGCAGCTACCACAAATAAAAGGACGTCAGTACAAATAAAGTACTGAGTATGTAAGGCGGGAAAGCATAAGTAAGAACAATAATGTAAAAGCGGATAGAAGAATATACTACCTGTAACATGTAGGTACCTCTGAGGGCTCCTGACATGAATGCATGATGCATATATATATATATATACACACACACACACACACACATACATACATACATACATACGTAAACTCTTAAAACATACGCCTCTATGGGCATCATTTTCATCATATCGTACCCGGCCCTAATAGGCTCAGTAAAAAAGTACTCGGCCATCTCAAGGCTCGGTAGAATCGTACCCAGCCACGTGGAGCTCGGTAAAACCCAACTGATTAGTGATTGCACAATAGGTGCCATACACGTCGACTATAACGCGGCTTGGTAGAGTAAAATAGATACATATATATGATGCGTGCTGGACTCATTGGAATCGCATTTTGAACCTTTCGGAGTGACGTAAGGTCGGTATCTGTATGGGGTCGAATACGATCGAGCACACCAGTCTTTGGTTACGATCATCAGTGTAACTTAAGGACGGTCTCCTGTGGATCGAGACCAGCATTTCGAGAAGGGAAGTTCGAGGTCAGGCGTCATCGGGATAACGTTTAAAGTCAAAGTATTTGAGATGAGGTAGCCGAGACCGGTTTGGATTAAGCATCTTATGGTAAAAATATTAGATTTGCATAACGAAATGGCCGGAAATCTCATGGCATGTACCTATCTCGGCGGGAATCACGGCCCAAATCAGCAAATCACGTTGAACTTAATAATTTTGGATATTTTACCCTGTAATTAGTCTTTTACCTTGTATAGGATTCTTTTCTCCTCCTATATAAAGAATTCAACCCTATTGTATACGACACAACATATGCTCAATAGAACAGTTATCATATTTTTGACTCCTCTTCATAAACTATTTATTTTCATTATTGTTCATCCTGTTACAGCAAAATCAGTCAACTTTGGTGGTTTGTTTATTCTTCCATTCATTTAAATCACCCTTTATTTATCATTTATTCTTTAATTGTATTAGACCAAGTCATGTATCCTTAATACCACGTACAAATTCAATTGTTACCCGAAGTTTAGGGTAAACAGTTTGGCGCCCACCGTGGGGCTAAGTATAATAGTGACCGTTTGATACAAATTTCTATCACACACACTATTTTACGCTTGTTCTTTACAGAATCTTTTGTTTTCAGGATATAACATAATCATGTCGCACTCACAATCCATGCCTCAGTTCGTCAATGATGGGATCGACCACCAGGGCGAAAACAACAATGTGATGCTCGGTAATGAAGTTCCAACCGACGCTAACTCTCAAATGGCGGTCGATGTGGATCAGACTTCTGGCCCGTCGAACAGCGTTCAGAGAGAACACCGTTCAAGAACTCAAAACAATGAAGGGGACAGGATCAGTCTCAAAATGATATTCGACATGTTACAATCCCAGCAAGCAGCCATCGCCCAACTGCAAAGTCGCAGTCAGGTTTTGGACAGGGTTGAAGCCGGTTCTTCTCAAGGAGTTGTCCCCGAAAACGAACCGACCGCGGCGCAACCGGACGAAAGCGGATCGAGGATAAATTCTAGAATCATGAAGATGCTCGAGGAGCTGATAAAGCGAGTCAAATCGGGAGAAAAGAAGATTGAGGCCAACGACAAAGTAGAAACATATAACTCGAGGGTGGACCAGATTCCAAGAGCACCCCCGGTGTTGAAAGGCTTAGACTCGAAGAAATTCGTGCAAAAGCTTTTCCCGTCAAGCGTTGCCCCAAAACCTATACCAAAAAAGTTCTGCATGCCAGAAATCCCCAAGTACAATGGGACATCTGATCCAAATGAACACGTAACGGCGTACACATGCGCCATAAAGGGGAATGATCTCGAAGATGACGAGATTGAGTCCGTTCTTCTGAAGAAATTCGAGGAGACCTTGTCGAAAGGAGCAATGACTTAGTACCACAACCTGCCCCCGAACTCCATCGATTCCTTTGCCATGCTTGCAGACACCTTCGTCAAAGCTCATGAAGGCGCCATTAAAGTCGAAACACGGAAATCAAACTTATTCAAAGTCAGGCAAAGAGATAACGAGATGCTGAGGGAATTTGTATCTTGCTTTCAAATAGAGCGAATGGACCTACCACCGGTCACCGATGATTGGGCCGTGCAAGCTTTCACTCAAGGGCACAACGCCAGAAGTTCGACGGCTTCTCAGCAGCTTAAGTAGAGATTGATCGAATACCCGGCTGCCACTTGGGCGGATATACACAATCGGTATCAATCGAAGATCAGGGTCGAAGATGATCAGCTTGGAGCCCTCTCGGGATCCGCTTACCCTATCAGAACTCATGACCGGACTCAAAGAGATAATTACTGAGAGCCAAGGTCGAACAGAGACAGACATCGACCGTATCCTGGCGATAGAAGGGCCATCCCGGGAAGACAAGGGTTTCTGAGGCAGGAGAGGAGGAACGGTCATAATCGAAGGAACCGAGGACCGTTGCCGAGAAATAACTTCGACAGAGCTGCTGGTCACCGAGAAGCGCCCCGACTGTTCGAGTATAACTTCAACGTCGATTCAGTAACTCTCGTGTTTGCCATTGGTTGCATTAAGGATACCAAATGGCCTCGGCTGCTGCAATCGAACCCGGCCAAGAGAGACCCAAACTTAATATGTAAGTACCATGGTACACATGGACATAAGACGGAAGATTGCCGACAACTGAGGGAAGAAGTGGCACGGTTGCTCGAAAACGGGCATCTTCGAGAGTTTTTAAGCGACCGGGCCAAGAACCATTACGGGAACAGAAACAGGCCAACAAATCAGGAGGAGCCTCAACACACGATCAACATGATAATCGGAGGGGTAGATACACCCCAAGGCCCGGTGCTAAAGCATACCAAGATATCTATCACCCGAGAAAAGCGTACTCGGGATTATGAGGCGGAAGGAGCTTTATGCAGAAGGGGTCATACAGCCCCACAATGATGCCTTGGTGATATCGATGCTCGTACACAAAACCCGGGTGAAGCGTGTACTTGTCGATCCCGGTAGTTCAACTAATATAATTCGGTCGTGGGTCATCGAGCAGCTCGGATTGACAAACCAGATAGTCCCCGAAGTTCGGATCCTCAATGGTTTCAACATGGCATGTGAGACAGCCAAAGGTGAAATAACGTTGATGGTGAACACCTCCGGTACTATTCGGGCAATGAAGTTTTGCGTGATCGAGGGCGATATGAGATACAATGCCTTGCTCGGGAGGCCTTGGATTCATGACATCGGAGTTGTACCTTGGACGTTGCACCAGATGTTGAAATTCCCATCGGCTGATGGGGTCATAACCGTCTACGGAGAATAACATGCTGCGAGGGAGATGTTCGCAGTGGAAGAGACAGTGCCAAAGCCGACCACTCCTTCCTAGAAGACCCAATAGCAATTACA